>PNEQ01084250.1:22899-35110 GCA_003012365.1 Medauroidea extradentata | reverse complement strand
CACATTTAACGTCTTTTCAGCCCCTTAAAAGTTGAACTTCGAAAAATCCTTAAATTGGCTAATATGCATTTTTACGAGTGTCCTATTAAAGTAAAAATCACGATGATAGGCAGTCGGGTTCGAGCTCTATCGACGTTTCTTCGGAAACACATTTCACCCCTTTTCACCCCCTTAGAGGTCGAATTTCGAAAAATCCCTTATATATATATATATACCGGTACGTCGACAACGTTTATCAAGGCATAACTGTCCAGTAAATAATTTAAACATGAGATAACTACCATGCCAGAAAAAAAAAAATTAGTAGACAGACACGAATATCAAAATTGTTTCTGCACACTTAATACCAGAAAATCTCAAGTTGATAAATGTTTCCATGTATTTGTTTTAATGCTAGCTGGTACCAGCGGCTTCGATCTCGAAGTATTCAGGTTAATGCGATGATATTTATGAAACAAAAATGTTTTGAAATGTGTGAAATGGTGCAAAATGACATTACGGGTCGTTTATGACCCTTTAAGAAATATTTTTAAAAATGATATTGTTTCGCTAAATTTTGCGAACCTCGCACTGGCCCTGTACCCCGATCGCCACCATATATTCCCCTCCGAACGTATATACATATATACACTTATAAAAGAGTATAGGTCTAGTCGCAGGCACCATACTTCTGTTAAAATAGGGACTATTACTCTGGACAGTTCCTTCAACAATCTGTTTTGCAGAAGAAGCTAAGAGCCTTGTTGCTTTTACAAGCCAGATAGTAACTTCTACAAAACAGATTGTTGAAGAAACTGTCCAGAGTAATACCGATGACAAAACTGTTTTGTTGTCCCCATTTTAACAGAAGTATGTATGTGTGTATATATATATATATATATATATATATATATATATATATATATATATATATATAGAGCTGAATCACCATCGAAAGCGCACGCACAACGTAGCAAAGTTTTTTTTTTTTTGGAAAACTCCATTCTGCACCCTACCCAGTCTTATGTCTTTTTTTTCGGTCAAAGCTTTCGCTGCCTTACGCATAAATCACAAAAGATCTATATTATGTATCTTTTAAAATAAATTTGTTGGAATTCCGTTCTGCTCCTCTGCCGCAATTTGCATCCCATTACATCCAAATTTACGTACACACACACACAAAAAAAAATATATATGCAGAAACCTTCGCAAGTGCACGCACAACAATACTCACAACAACTCACCAAAAGTTTTTTTTTTTTTTTCACAAAATTTTTAGAGTAGCTACCCCGTTCTGTACTATAGTCTGTTATTCCCCCTACATTCTGGAAATTATTTGTTTTTGGCAGAAACACTTGCGGGCGGGCGCGAAACAATTTAGAAACGTTTTATTCACTAATTTTTTTAGTACTCCGCTCTGAGCCTGTAACCTGGATTTGCCTCACTTCCCGCCTCTCTCAACCCCCCCCCCCTAATCCAGAATCCTTGAAGGGGAAAAGCTCAACAACTGAGATTTATCGCAATCGGATGAACTGTATGTCAACGCAAAGAAGGCGAACAAACAAATATTCATTTTATGCTATAGATGTATCGCAAGTACAGTTCTATTATTTGAATTTATTAATTTCATAGTACTTAATTTATAAATGTGTATATGTAAAACTAGTTTAATTCTGACCAACCGACAAGTTTGGTTGACTACAAAGTTTTCCACTAAAGTAAAAGCTTAAATTTTTACAAATAAAATCGCTGTACTTTTACAAATATTTCTAGAAAGACAAAAGAATTTTCTGTCACTATTACAAACATTCTTACACTATTCGTAGTAGCCTGTACAGTATTAATTTGTGGCTATGTGTAATTTTACTTTAAATGCAGTCGTCCAGTGCTCACGAGTCATTTAAAGATATTTACCCTTTTATCTATATTTTGGACAGATTTTCGTTAGAAACGTCACGTAGTTGAAATTATGACGGTGAAGTATTTAAATAAGTCATTTAATGAAAACCTGCGGTTGAATCCATAACCCATTCGCTCAAATCACTGTACTGGAAAGCAAGGTTAGAATCGTGCATAGACTATCGTATATTAAAATGGCTCAGTGTTTGTAAGATAGGTTTGTTAGAGAATGCGTCGTGAGGTTATATAATTACATAAACGTGTCTTTTGGCTTTATTTGGTAGGATCGATGCACACGTTGCTGTAATCCGGATGTGTCTAAAGGAATGCCTTTTCTTTGCAAATGAAAGCAGGTTACAAGCTATGCAATTACTTTTTAAACGTGTGATCTATGTAATCAGCATTGCAGCTCAGTTGCCTCGGATGTGTCAGTCCGAGCGGCACACAAACACTGAACGTTATTATGAGAAGTTGAAGTTTTTTTTTTTTGCGGACGTCAGACAAGTTGTAACTTGTCAAGTTGGTAACATGTGTAAACGTCACCACAGTCTGCGTGTTGCACATTTTAGCCTAAGGCGCGAATTTGAAACGTCCAAGAAGTATGTAGTATGCAAATGAAGAGACCACGAAGAAAATTAAATATAACTTATTTAATCAAGAACGGAAATTATTTTCCAAGTTCATAATAACCATAATTATAATTACGAAAATTATAATACAATGAGTACCAACATCGTCTCATCAAAATTAAGTTTACTCGTGTACACTTTACTATAGAAAAATTTAAGTGTTTGAACTTACATTGGTTTCCCCTAACTTCGAGTAGTATCTAGGTAGCCAAAAATCATGTCTTGAAAACCACTCGGTCGATTTCAATATTTTTTATTTAGAGTGCAGTTTTTGTACATGACCTTGCGTCGTTTGATAATAAAAATAGTCTGTAATTTTTGTAAATTCTGACCATGAATCATTTTGTACAAAAATTGTCGAACTGTCGCTGTATTTTCCATTCGTCCACGGGGCAGCCAAAATTTAATATAGACGCAGAAACGTGTAGTATTTTGGGATGTTACCCCCCATTTATTTTACAGGCATCCACTAAGAAGCAATTTTCTTAAACTTAACCTCTGAGAACGTTAAGGAACGTGAATTGACTATTTAGGACTGCTCATATAAAATTAATGCATGTATGCATGTTTGTTTGTATTTTTTGTGTTTTTTTCATCAGATCGCGGCGAAGCTTTGGTGAGTTGTTATGCGTGCGTACGCTAAATTTTCTGCCATCATACGGGCCGGGGGGGGGATATAACCGAACAGGGGGCCAGAGCGGGGTAAAATAAACTTTAGTGAAGAGTTGTACGTACGCCCTCGAAGGGTACTACCAAAAATTCGGTTGGGCGAAGTGAAGGGTAGGGGTGCTTTGCAAAACGGGGTTCCAAAAAATTAAGTTTAAAAAATGATGAGTTGAGCATGCGCGCGTGAAAGTTTATGCAAAAAAAATTATTCTTTGGATAATGGAAAAAAAGAACAAGGAAATGGTACCCATAAAATTTAGTGAAAAAAATATTGGCATTGAAACGCATGCCTTGGTCAGGTATTAATCGTAAGAGGGCGTGGTACATAATTCAACGCTAAAAGCATTAATATACAACAGTAGGTTTCTTGAAGCCAATTTGCGAAAATTAAACAATAGCAATCCAACACAATAGTTTTAGCCAACGTTTTAAACAAAATTGTTTCCAGTGTTACGAACTTCTGAGACACAATCCCTGACGCCGTAACCTCGTGCATTTAACTGCGGTGCAAGACATCACGCGTAACGAATTAGTAATTATGGATAAATATTTACTCATAAAGTTAGTAAATACCATTATCTAGAATTGTCATTGAGTATTTTATTTACATTAGCTTCGACAAAAGCGTAGAAATCAATTGATATTTTCAACGTTTATTTATCTACCACACACTCTTAAAGCCTAGGAAGATATCCACTCATACTTAGAGCTCGGAAAATCTCGCGGATTCCATTACCTGCATGTTAGAATGCACTATTCTGTGCATACTCAAGCCCCGACCATTTGTCCACTAGCTGCTACTCAGTGGAACAACAAACAATGAACGAATAGACGGGGCTTGAATGTGCATAGGACAATGTAGGTCATTGAATTCGCGAAATTTTCCGGGCCCTACTCATACTATGAACATATTCATATCTAAATGCACAAAACTAACTGAACTAGTACAATAACTAAATAATATTTCCTGCCAGAATTAACAGCAAGGAAATGAAAAATGATTCTTCAATAGGGTAACTTCAAAATTCGTGGCTAGAATAACCACAACACGAATAAAATTGCTAATAATACTGCGTGCAATACAGCAATATTAAGTATACTGGCCGGGAATTATATCGTGTATCCAAATGCACCTCAATATAAAACAAGCTCTTTCTTTTGGTGGTTTTGCCACGCATGCCGCGTAGTCGTACTTAAGATATCGCATTGAATTGAAAATCACTCGGGCAACTTCTAGTCCCATATATTCTATGAGAGTTACACGTGAACGCCTCAGATGCCTGACCTTGGCATGAATGTGTACAGCGAAATTGAGTACAATAATGTATATTTTAATAATTGCCTCCTAAAATTTCGTTTACAATAACAAATTTACGTTTTTATTACTCTTTAAAAGTAAAATGTTGCCACGGTTGGCGCGAAGGCTAGGATGCTTGCCTCCCACTCAGAGGACACGGGTTCGATTCCCAGAAGGATCGGACAGGATTTTCACATTCAAGAATTGTTCTGGATGATTCAAGTGATTAGCAGGTTATCTCGGAGATCTCCCGGTCCCCTGCCTCCCCATTCCGGTGTTGCTCAAACTTACCGCATGTCATTCCTCACTATCGCTGTTACGCGCTGACCAATAAACCTTTGGTATACAAACACAAAAGTTAATAAAATTACTGAAGTGTGTTAAAAATAAATTTAAAACAAATCTCTGAATAATGTATATTACGGCCTATATTTTATGGTTTACTTGATATCTTCAAAAATATTTTTTTCCGCGGTTATAAATAAAAAAAATTTAGTGACTGGTTTTACAAGAATTTCTTGGGGAAAAAGTAAAAAACCTTCTACTGTGAACGAGCAATAACTAGGAATGTTGTCTACTTTTTACATAAGAAATAACCTTATTTTTTCATTTGGTTAACGAAGAGAAAAATATTGGTTAATACGTTAATGTCAACAAAGTAGAAGTAGTAACTAGTAAAACGAACATTTCGCGAGCATGTTAATAATCCACAGTCTTCGCAGTCCTGTCAATAATCAAGCCGTGACTAGTTGTCCAGTAGCTGCAACTCAATGGAACAACAGTCAATGAACGACTAAAAGGGGCTTGAGTATCCATAGGACTCTTGATTCTAGAATACAGGTCTATAAACTCGCCGAATTATACTTTCCCTAGTATAACAAAACAGAAGCAAAAAGTTCTGATGCGACCTCTGAATTAAAGGCATAGCCGACATAAAAACATGTTTATGCTATTTTTTTTTAATAAATGGTGTACGTAATTTCAAATTTTATGTTTATATAAATGAATTTTATACTCACATAATTACAATATGCAATATATGTTTATTGCAGCAGTGGCGCAACCGTAAACCTTCTGATATCATCTACAATGAATGATTCGTTTTTCATATTCGAGTTTCCGGGACTGGGACAACAAAACAGAATATTGCTATCAACTGCAGGTAAGTAAGTTCAAGGTCATTAATTTGGCAAGAAGCCGTTATACCCGATATTTGCCCTGGCGTCGGTAAGCTGTGTACTTTATTCTGGTTCTTAACTAATGTAGTGAACTGCGTTTTTCACCGATCTTATGTTTTACACCTGAAGTTCCCTGCAGGGCCACAGCCAAGAACTGTTATTTCGGATGGTGGAGGCGGATATTTTAATTGCAATGTTATATATACACATCCCTATGTACATACACACAGGCACATAATAATTGATTTCGTTTGGTTGGTATTTCTACAGTTATATCTATTTAATATGTACTTAACAGACAATATTGAAAAAAAAATAAAATGTTAATGTGTGAGAGTGTCCTCAAAATTTTTGGTCCAGGAAGGAGTGGAGTGGGAGAATATATTCCAAAATCTTACCCTGTTCTCGGTTAGATACCTGTGTTCGCTTCATAAACCATCGTAACTATGTCAGTGGAGGAAATTTTCTCTTTCCAATCTTATCCATTAAAAATTACATGATTTTTCTAACCTGCAGCAGACTTTGCTTGAAAAAAGTTAAAAAATAAAACCAAAAGTTGTTAGGGAAAGCCACTGTGTGGATAGAGAACAGTGAAAAGTAGATACGTTTTTCAAGAAATAGTGGTAAGAAAATGAATGTGTTGTAGATAACGCTAAAACCATTGTTTTTTCTCAGTAAACATGTGTCAGAAATATCATCTGCCGAAAAACAATGGCAAACGCTAGCGCGCTTAATCAGTTTAGAACTCCGTAATTTTTATTTTCTTTTAGAAAAAAAATACGAATATAACGAAACAATTTTTAGTGTCCAAAAATGTGAAAATTTCAGAAAGACTCTATGTGCGTAAAACAAATATTTTTGTATTTTTGAGCAAATATTTGAAAATCAATATTCCAATATTACACTTAGAGAAAAAAAAAAGAAAAACAATTATTAGGCATACCGATATAAAAACGAGCACTTAAGGCATTAAATTGTTTTTTTTTTTTTTTCAAAATTGTAGTGCTTATTTAAGGATTTGTTTAGTAGCATGACGGAGTTCTACTAGTGCAAACAATCTGGATTATTATTAAATTTTAGGTATAATTTAATAAGCTAAGATTATGTTGGGAAATCTGTGCTCACTTCAGGACAGGTAGGCTTTTAACGCGTACAGTAATTGTATAATTAAAAACAAGTTGGAGGGAACCATTACAATAAACTTATTTTTGTGAACTTACCAAAGAAAACCCAAGGGCTTGTTACGTTGGGGCGCTCTGACAGCTGTCTTGTGGTTTGGAGACGACATTGTCTCGTACGAGTGAGGCCCAGCAACATTGGGTGAACGTCTTTGAGACGTGTGTCTGCACCAAGGAAGGCTCCTTCTTCTGTAACGACGTCCTGCAGCTGGCATTGATGTCGACGTCGGAGCTTCAGCTCGCCTCACGACTTTACTGCACGAATATACAGCTGGAGCAATGTTCAGCTTCGTTGTGATGAATGTGCCTGTCGACACTCGAGTCTTCTCGTGCTGCGGGTGAGGTTATAGGTCTGTGCAACGCAGTGGCGGCTCGTGGGTTGTTGCCGGGTGGGGCTGCAGATAGTCGGAACTGTGCACTCTTGATGAACGCGCCGTAGACCAACGACCATGAAATATTTGCCGGTTACTAGATATTTTGTGACCACTCAGTAGTAAGGGGCACCTGCACATCAGCGTGTCAGTGGCTGTAGAGTCGACCAGCGCACAACCCTGTACAGCTCTTGGCAATTGCAGCCCCACCTGGCAACAACCCACGAGCCGCCACTGGTGCAACGGCCAACTACGGTACCTCTCCACTGTGGTATAATATAACGATGTTACACATATAACATATATAATAGTCTTTATTGATTGTAGTACATATAATTCATACTAATTTAAGGCATGCAGGTACAAATAAATATTTTCTTAAATTGAAATTGATAACGCAAAGAAAATTGTGTTTTAATTTATGTACATGCAACAATTTTGAACAAACAATCCTCACGTCTTGAGGGAAAAAAATTTGAACATGAAAGTACACTATTTATTATACACTTACTGTGCCGTTTAAGAGATTCTGCATTAAGAATCTCCTGCTTAAAGAGGACCGCAAAAACTCCCATTTTCGCAATTTCCCATAACCAAAAAATATACGTTAATGAGAAGTGGTGAACCTGAGATTGATATACGCAGTTGTAACGTTCTTTCAGTTATATTCTCATTCAGAGAATTATTTCGGAGTTAAGCAGTTATCGAAAAACCTTACATAACGGCATATGTTTTGCTCGGCAGTCGGCGGTCTGGGAAGCCAGACCATGTGTTCACTCCAAAATTTTAATTGTTTTCAATAATTAATATATTTTTACGATGCATGGTTTGTTTTGTAGACATACACTGTGAGTATACTTTTTACAGAGGTGAAAATTTTCTTTCCTGCGAAGTTTTTATATAATCGCATGTTAAAGACCAAAGTTGCTTTAAATACTTATATGCAAAAAGGAAAATCAACTGACTATGGAAATGAAATAATTATCACTGGAAAACAGTGTCACAGGCAACTTCAAGATAAGTGTAAAATAATCACATTGAATTTATTGTGTAAAAGTGCTGAATTAAAAAAAAATTAATGAAAATTTTAACGCGTAATTTTGTACGTGCCTTGACGTAACGCATGACACTGTTCTTCATCGTGAATTATGTAATTTTTGCAATTTTTTTAATTTTATTTTCTTGCATAATTTTTTTTTACTAATTTACAATTTGACGTCATTATACAAAACTATGTACACTAGAAAACTGCCATTGCTACAAAAAATATATACAGCGTATGTCTACAGAGAAAATTATACCTTGTACAAATAGAAAAAAAATTTAATCCATTAAAATTCCCTTTACACTACGGTAAAACCATATTAAAATGTTTTTAATGGGTCTTAAAAAAATGCTTATTTACCAGGAAACATTCTAAGAAGTGTTAACTTAACATGTGCTTACAGACGAGGTGCTTAATTATTAGACTTACTAAGCAGAAAACTTATTAGGTGGGAAATTTTTTATGAGGGGTTAACTCGATGTTACCACAGCGTCATCTAGCTCGATATAAATAAAATGTGGCTAGCTGACGGTATGGCGTGACATATGAACTGTGCGTGTGTATGTAACAGGTCTGTGACGTTTGCGAGACAGGTTGTTTGACAGGGGGCAGGCGCCCTGGAAAGTTTCGCAACGCCCGGTGGGGATTGGCCGCAACTGGAGCACGTGCGGCCATATTCTCTACTTCTTGGGAGGAGGGGGGTGGAGAAAAAAAATCTGCCACGCGTAGACTCGAGTGGCACGCGCTCCCGTGATGAAACAGTAGGCAACACGGTCACAGAGTGGGTATCTAGACAGAAGCGAAACAAACACGAAAGCGCTGCCCTTGCTGCATGAAGGTGTTGAGTGGTTCAGGAGAAAAACACAACGATCTCTTAAATAAATAAATAAATTACGTTTTGTGGTAACTCGGGACTAGATAATTTTGCTATTTGATTTCAGGACCATCTGCAATAAAATCACTTTCGAAGAGTAGTCTTATTTTATTGGTTCTCAGTTTCCCATACACGCCTTAGTTAATATTAAGCTAATATTAAGCCTACCAGGAAACAATCACAGATTCTTCAGTTACATTGCCTGATTTACAACTATACGTTCACAGGAGTATTAGCCAATGAACAAACACGTAAGTCTTGTAGTGTGGTTTATTGTGGCGACTGCCTACAGTTGTTGAACACGCGAAATTTTCCTGTCGCTAATAATATTTAGAGAGGCCGATTTTTCGCGCGAACACTTGAGTGCTTGCTGGGTTTCAACGTGAGTTCAGCTTATGAAAAGATTACTGACTTTCGCTTGAACACGGAGCTTGACTGAGCTAATAATAATCCCGCTATTGTAATATTTGATGCCTATTATTGGTCTGCAGACAGCTACGTTGTCAGATATATATAATACCCAATCACGCGTGTTGCAAGAAACTACAGTATTTTCAAGAGTATGTTGGTACAAAACTTCTTCGCGATTTACCAAAATCTCTAATAATTAGAGGCCGGAAAATTTCGCGGATTCAATTACCTTCATGTTAGAATGCCCCAACCATCTGTCCACTAGCTGCTACTCACTGGAACAACAGCCAATGAACGAATAGACGGAGCTTGAGTATATACAAGACAATGGATTCTAGCATGTACTGCAGGTCATTGAATCAGCGGAATTTTCCGGCCTCTACTAATAATAATCATTACCGAATAGTTTTTGTATATTCGGTCATAAAATAGTTTAGAATATGCCATTATGAATGGCTTAGGTATAACATTTGTACGACCTCGTAGTTTTCGCATAGTGATATTTTGTACAAATAGTGTCAATGCCTTGCTTTCGCACTTGTAGTTTTGCTTGTTAGTCAGAGATTAGATATTTTAAACTCTCGGCGGCTTGGGGTTGTATCCGCCAATCACGGACGCATGGCGCTGCAGTAACCTTCTTCTGATTGGCGCAATAAAATAAGTAGAGACACTGGAAAATCGCGAAAATATTTAACATAGTCTCCAATAAACTGTAGTATCTCAATCGTGACACGTGTGAACAGTTTTCTGGCAAATCACATACGTTCTGTGTTAAAACTGTACAGTTATAATTGGGTCTGTTGAAGAGGGACACAGTGCTTCATGTAAACAATAACCAATATAGTAGAAAACCTTCAGTGTTATACATAGTATGTTGGAGCCTAGCAAACGATAAACTTTTCCCGCGATTTACCAGTGTCTCTAAGAATAAGTAACGCCCTTACACAAAGACACGCGGCCGAGGTGGCCGTATGGTCAGACCATTCGCCTCCCACCAAGGAGGAATTCGATTCCCGGCGGGATCGATCCCCGGATTACCGCATGTGGGAATCGTGCCTTATGACACTGCTGGTGAACGGGTTTTCTCATGAATTGTTTTGTTTCCCACGACCTTTCATCCGCTCCTCATATTACCCCTCACCAATGCTAAATTCCTCAATGTTAAGCGATGACCAAAAGCTCTCATTCATACAAAGCGGTGCAAAATATTTTCAAGATAACTACCGGCCGTATTAATTTGGCTTGCCCATTAGCATAAATTAAAATTTTAAATGTCTGTTGTTTAATTCCACTAGCTAAAGTAATAAACGAATTAAATTAACTTTATGTCTGAAATTTCTTGTAAGTCACAGTTTATTCTCTGTCGTGGCCAAACGAATACAAATTATTGAGAAACAAACATTATAACCGAAATAACATAAATCCAAGATGACTGTTGACATTCAACCTTAACAGGAGAGCAATCAGTGATGTGTTCTTCTTTTTTGATCTGATATTGTGTTGAGAGCCAATGAATGAATAAAATATAAATCGGTAGACGGTGGTGTTATACACTACAACCACGCAGTGAAAAAATAAAATCAATTTTTGAACCCGACCTTTTGTAAGACATCCGGAATGGCGTCAGCTGAATGAGTGAAAAGATTTATGTTAGCGCTTAACGTCGAGGTCTTTAGCGCTCATAATGGGTGACACGGTGTAAGTATGAAACAACACCGGAATGAGGGAGCGGGAGAAACGTGATATACCCGAGGCACAGAATATTTAGGAATACAGAAGTGAAATAGCCGAAGGGACAGCGAACTCAGTCACACACGCCAGCAAAATGGCTTCCCTGGCCAGCAAAATGGCGGATATGCCTACAGCCAACTAGCGTATGGCAGCTGCTCTGATAATCGGCACCCAGGCCAATAGGAAACCTGCCGTAACATGCAGGAGCCAACCATACACGGGACTGGTATCAACAACCTCGAGCAGCCAATAAGCGGCAAAGTTCGCTCCTCTCAAAAGAGCCGCCACGTCATTTCACGTCTGTATTACTATTTAGTCTGTGCCCGAGGTAACCTGCCGACCAGTGGCGTTGCCCGGCACGATTCCCACAAGTGAAAATCCGGAGGACCGACTCCTCCGAGAACCGAAACAGGATCGTATTGGTGAGACGCGAGTGCTCTAGTCAGTAGGCCAACAGCGGTCCCTGGTGTCAACTCATGAAGTAAAACTATGTAACTAATAGCTAGTTGCACTGTCGCGTTAATTTTCATGAGTATTTAACAAAATACGTAGATTTTACTGTCCACCCATGTTAGGTCTACACTTGGAACTTGGCATGTGTGGCCGCGCGTTCAACTTACGTGTTTCCTTTAAAATAAACAATGATGTGTTACTACATAGTAGTGCCTAACATCTCGTTGATAACAAGGCCATCAGAATATTTAGGCATACAGAAGTGAAACAGCAGGTAGGACAGCGAACTCAGCCACACACTCCAGCAAAATGGCTTCCCTGGCCAGGAAGATGGCGGAGACACCTACCGCCAATCAGCGTAAGGCGGCTACCCTGCTAGCCGGCAGCCAGGCCAATAGGAAACCTGCCGTAACATGCAGGAGCCAAACATACACGGGGCTGATATCAGCAACCTCGGGCAGCCAATAAGCGGCCAAGTTCGCCCGTATCAAACGAGCCGC
>PNEQ01084250.1:0-14067 GCA_003012365.1 Medauroidea extradentata | reverse complement strand
AAAAATTGCTGAAAAGGCAAATAATTCAGTATTTATATAATATATATTTTTTTCATGGTTTATAATACATCATGTCAAATAGTAGCCCATTGCATGTAATTTCAGTGTGAATTTTTTTTTTTTGTTTCATTATGTCCACTGGTTTTTACGGCTTATAAGAACGAAAAACTTGCTAGTGTTGATTTAGAAGTGTCATTACAGGAATACTAGCTTAGCTAATTATTTTTTTGTAAGAGGAAAATGTACGTCTGTAAAACTGACACTATTTCATACAAATATGAAATAATGATTATTCCTCTCATTGAACATTCTTATGAATACAATACAGCTGGCGTGTGAACAGCGTTGCAGCGTGTTAGGAGTAAGTTTTTTAAAGTAGTGAAATAAACGTGTATTCGATGTCTATATCTTCGAAAAGAAAACACATTTAAAACCATGCTTCTCTTATTTTTTGTTTTCGAAATATCATGCTTAGAAACATGGTTTTGAGGCATCTCGGTATGGCTAAACAATGATTTTTCAGATTGCCGTCACATAAAAACCAAAATAGAGAATCACGCGTTGGACTTTAGTAGGCACTTTCCGTAAATAAACAGTAGGGTCGCTTCTTAAGGATGTTCAGTTCGATAAAATCATAATTTTATATTTTTATGAAATATTGTGTAATGTTGTAGAAGATACCTGTGAGAATATTTTCCTCTTACGAAACAATTTTAGCTCTCATAGTTATCTCATAACGGTGCGCCAAAGTCAAAATTTGCTTGTTACACTGCCATGCGAATAGTGAAAACCAACTGACCTAGTTAAATAATAATTCACTGTCAACTAGCATCCCGTGAGCTATGCAATAAAACCTTTTAAAACCCACAACGTAATATCTTGAATTAAAAAAAAATCGCAAAAGTACTGAAAAAAAGTTACAAATTCAGTAATTTTTTAAAATACAACAAAATTTCGCGGGATTTTTTCTATGCTTTATTACGTAGCATATAGTATGTTATTTCACGATGAATTATTTCACGAACGAAAGTCAGTTGGTTTTCACTATTTGCATGGCAGTATAACAAGCAAATTTTGACTTAGACGCATAGTTATGAGAAAACTACGCCAGCTAAAATTGTTTCGTAAGAGGAAACTTCACTCACAATTATCGTCTACAAAACTAACACTATTCCATATAAATATAAAATTATGACTTTATCGCACTTGAACGAACTTAAAACCACATAGGAAAACGCCAACGACGGAAAAAAAGCACGTCGTTTGCGCGCCCTGTGCATAAGGGCGACATGATTGTTGACGCAGGAGCCAATATAGCTCTTATCAGCTGCCTGTTTCCGAACTCAGACGCTGCATCTTGCGCCTGCTACACATGACTCTTAAGCTTGCGGTAAAGAAGTCTCGGTTTACAGAAAAACAAATGTGGAAAAGACAACTTATGTTTTGTATTATATTTTGTCGTAAAAAAAAAGGTTTCTTTGAAAACAAATTAAGTTTATTTGTAGGAAAGATGATATTTCCTTCAACATAAAGCTTGAGTTAAAATTACCACACTGTATTCATCACAAGGACATAAAATAATTTATCTTAACATCAGCACAATTTTTGTTATATTATAGTAACTCTTGAACAAAAATGTTCTTTGCGGCAAAGCAACTTTGCATTGGCTCATATTTAAACAAAAGTTTTGTCGTGGTAACGAAATTGTTTCTAATGTGTACATCTAATGTAGCATAAAGACTATGCAGACCGTAATGTGTTTGAACAAAAATACTCGTTATAACAAATGGGGCTATGGCGCTGTAGTGGTCAAATAAGTATTTCACCACGGCTATCTGGGCTCGATTTCCGATGCCATCGTTCCATTATTTGAATGCTGTAAACCTGACAGATCTATCTAAGAGCCGGCGGGTTTTATCGGGTGTCTCCAGTTTTTCACGCTCATATATTTCGCGTATGTTCTATACGTCTTTAATTGCATTAATTTCTTTGGCTGGCAGGGCGGCAAATAATTCGTTCAGATAGATAAAACCGCGTCCCTCCAGCTATAATCATATGTGACTTTACCTCAGAAGAGATACAATCGCAATCTTAAATTATTAGTATATTTACAAAGAAATCCGTCGGAAACCCTATTTGCAAAATAACTTCACTAAATAACTACGCCGACTGTTCTTGTAAAAACACAATTCATATGTTTGTAACAAATTTTAACCTTGTGTTTGTACTTGCATTGTAAGGAAGGTAAATTGAAATCATTCAGTTAAAGTAAACGTTTCTGGACAGGAACTGCTAAACCAATACTTTTTTTAGTTTACGCACCTGGATTCGAACTTTGGTCCTTAGGCTTGTTAGCCAAGCGCTTTAATGTGTTGTAAACTTTTAATATTTTAAAATATTTAAAATATAGTACAGTTATTAAAAAAATTTTATTTTATAACATCTCTTTTAAACGTACGCTAACTTTATTCCATTAAAATACTTTCTACAGAACTTATAATTTCCGGAAAACAAGGAATTTTGGTTGATAATAAAGTTCTCTAACAAATAATTCTTGAAATTTTACAGACAACTTTACAAGAAAATGTTTGCGTTTATTAAGTTTTGTAAAAGCACGCCAGAATTTTTACAAAATTTTAACAAAAAATTTAAGTGCACAGACTAGTTAGGTATAAAGAAGCGAAACATCTTTGACGGTGTCTTAATGTGGACTTACTTCGGCGGTTGTTACACTCCATTTCGTATAAGTTTGGATAAATTTGACAGCAACTTATGGGCAATAATTTGCAATATTTTGTTATTCGTGATACTACACAAAGAGAAACTTTGCAGTACAAAAGCTGAAAGGGATATCTCAGGTTAACTTTAGAGCTTAAAATGCCTTGTATTGTACAACAAATCAAAAAATACTGAAAATCACTGCCCATAAGTTGCTGTCAAATTTATCTAAACCTACATGAAACAAAGTATAGTGTCTCGATGCTAGGCACAGACGTTGCGTCTCGTTGACTAGATAGTGGTCCTGGTAATTCCTTATTTCTGGAGTCTCGTTACTGCATACTGCATACTGATGAAAGAATGATTTCTCCTCGTACTACAACTTCGTGTAACTTGAGTTCGTCCGCGCCATGTAGGCCTACGTCAGTTTTGTTTCTGCGTTGTGATTTATACCTTTTATTCATCAGCGTCAAGTTTTAGTATGACAATGCATGAAAACGTGTTTAAAATATTTAAAAAAAAGCGTAATGGATGCACTAAAAATATTTCATTTGTTATTGTGATAAGAAATTTGTTCCATTCGAACCTGGCGGTTTGTGCCGATAAAAAAAAGTCCAAAACTAAATTCAAATATTTCAATTTCCCCTCAGTCCTTTTTGGTAAATGAGAAAAATTTCCCAGCAAACGCGTTTATCAATTCCATCTTTCCAATCAAATAAATCATCCGTTACACTAATTACTCGATAGAAATTTCAGTAACCTGTTTGTGCATAACTGTTTTCGAAAAACTGTTTCATCGAGACAGGTTCGTTACATGTTTCAGCCTGCTCTTCGAGTTATACTGGATTCGCTCTCAGAACGTCGGATGGCAAAACATCAGCCCGAATAAATATTTATTTTGGCTAACCACATGAGAGTTCTACGTGACTAAAATGCTGAAATAAGCGACAAGGTATCCTGAAGAATTTATTTCTCCCTTCATCTTGTCACCTGGGAACAAATTTTGTATGAAGAAGGCAGATTAAAAAATTCTACAACTGAAAGCATTCCAGTCCATATTTGTGCTTCGGTAATTTGCGGTTGTCCCGATCGTAAATAAATTCAGTTTGCCTTAAGTAACGGCCATAATTTGACCACTTTTTGTCCGACAATTTTAAGTGATACATTCGCATTAATTTCTTGATTATGAGAGGTCATTGGCAACACCTCCCTGCCTCTAATTCACTTACAATAACAAAACATTATTTAGAATTTTTAGACCAAGGATATTTTATAGATTCAGGCACTGCATCTTAGAAAGTATTTGTTTCGTCCGGAACTGAGTTGATTTTGCTTATTTACTCATCACGATCACCCAACTACGTACGTACAGTTGGTTTATGACCCAAGTATGAACCATTTATAGACGGTAGTTAAAACCAAAAGTCTTCGACCAAATATGACACACAATAAACGAATAGGCATTTATTAATTTTGGCACCCATGTGTGTCTTTGATCTGCGTAAGGCCTAGGTTGAAGTACAGAGAGGGAAGAGGGGAAGTATCGGTCAGGAACTATCCAAGGAACCATCCCAGTATTCGCCTGGAGTTAATTCGGAAAACCATGGATAACCGAAATCAGGATGGCTGCAGCCGTGGATCGAATCCAGATCCTACGGATTGCGAGGCAAATATTTTACAACTTCTCCACCACACTTCCTTGTATACAATTCTCGGCATGAATGATTGTGATATGTATAAAGACTGCGTTAAGACATGAATCGATGCTAAAAAATTTTTAACTATAACGGACGAGCAAATTCGAAATCAGAAAGACGAAACAGGAAGCCATTAAACGCCAAACTTTTTGGAGGCTGTGCGCGGAAGTTGTGTACGAAAAATGGTTTTCACTGGAACATAGCATTACGCTGTAATTTATACAGAATGATCACAAACGTATACCCCAACTTTGAATGACTATATTACCGAAACAAAGCAACCTACGACCTTGGTTGTCAAGTCAAATGAACCAAACGATAATGAAGTTTCTTTACCACATCTTCGTAAATGTTTGGTGTTTCCTTCACGCACGCACAGCCCGAACCATATATACGCGACACGTGAACTCATTCCACACTCTTGTCAACATGTCCGGTGTTACATCTTGAATTGCGTCCGTAATTATTGTTTCAAGGTCAGCAATGGTAGCCTGAAATGGTGGACGAAACACATGATACCCTCACCAAATAAAATCGTACAGGGCTCGGCTACACAGAAAAGAAAAACTGTTTTGTAGTGGCTACAAAGTGTTTTGTTAATACGCACCTCACGAAATAATTTTGTAGGTTACAAAAATGTTTCTAGTTACTGCAAAATTGTATTGGGGACAGCAAAAAAATTTTGGGGTCACCACAAAAAATTTTGGTACGGTCTATAATGACAAAATATTTTGTGTTGACCAATAAGTATTTTTTTCAGAGTAGGTCTGGCCTACTGGGGAGGGAAGGGTGATGAGTACTGTCACCAGCTGCTCCGCGACTAATTCCAAACTGTAACAACGGACATGATGTTAAAACAGTCACCTACCTCCCGCTTCAAATGCATTGCAGTGTGTTCGTAAACAGTGTTTTCCTACGAAAATATTCCATGAGTGTCCATTGTGCTAACGTACGAAAAGAAAAACTTCAGGCAAGGTCGGAACCTCATTGTTCAGACGCCACGCTCATTAAAAACACTGTTTCTAAGCCCTCCAACATGGCTAAAAACGGCCTTTTCAGACTTCCGTACTTCAAAATGTACTAACCGTATGCATGTGAAACTCAGGTTGCGACCTGCACTGCACTCAGCTGCAGACATTCCACCAATAAAATTATATGGCCACCGCATAATGTCCCATAGTAAAAACCGTTCGGCGGGAAGCTTGCCCGCTAGTTCAGTGCTTGGCTCGTTGAGGCGACGCGACATTCGATGCGCGCTTCTAGGTCGACCTTACTGCTTCGTCGCTTTTGAGCCTCTCACGCACGGGTAGGCGCCCTTAAGAGTGTGGAACGAGTTTGCTTCTCGCGTATGGTTCGGGCTGCGCGTGATGGCCACATTGAACATTTATGAAGATGTGGTAAAGAAACTTCATTGTCTGGTCAAACGTGGCTGTGGTTTGTTTGATTTTGGTAATATATTAATTTAAAGTTAAGGTATAATTTTCACTCCAAGAAATAGTTTGTAAACTTGCCACACGTGCGTATAGAAGTGCTAAGAAAGTGGGTATAGTAGAATTGTTTCCCAGACACCCATGGTAGCACTCTTAAACTTCTTATGAAACAGTCAAATGTATACGATTTGTATTGTAACAAGTGTAAAAGTTTGCATATTTACAAGATGTAAGTATGGTAAAGGTCCCATTACTGTGTTTAGGTTAATTACATCAAACATTTTAGGAAGTTATTTTACGGTGTACGTAGGAGTGTGTTAGTGTAGCAAAAAATGTTGATGAGACAATACACTGATTATTCATCAAGTTTGCTAAGTGTTATAATTTGGCCTACTATTTTTAAACTTCAGAGTAGGCCGGGTGAAACAAATTACCACATCTTGCACATTACGCACAGAAATAAAGGATCATAAATGCAAATATTAGAGTTTTAAAAACATTTCGTTTCGCACTGACTGTATCAGTTGTACTTTTTCAAGGACTGTTTTTTAATTAATGCTAAAACACTTGTCAGGGGTTACAAGGAAAATGATGGGAAGTTTTAAAATAAATTTGCTATATTTCAAACAGACATTTACTTTATTTATGGGCATGAACTTTTTAGATGTTGTAGATGTTGTGCATAATTTCATGTAGGTAGATATTTTTAGTTTTAAAAAGAACCTGAAACGTCCATTGCATCGTTTGACCTGTACAGTTTGTTTCACATAGTTACATATTACATGGTATTAAGAGTTAATTGACAAATGTAGCTGTCAAATTTGACCTTAAGTTATGCGAAACCTATAAAATCGAACATAGTAAAAAAAATTTGTACATTTACAAGGAAATTCTTGTAACGTAATATCAGAACATTATCAGTCAGATAATAAAAGTAAGATGTCAGAAACCTTTTTAAAGTGGTTACAAATATCGTAAACAACTTTGGGAACTAGTACAATAATGCTAACGAGCAGATTTTTCGAATTGAAACAAAATAAACCTAGGAGACCTTTCACATTTCACAAAACATTTCGTACTTTCACAAAAAAATTTTTTGGAAACTAGTTTCCAAAAAATTTTTTCGTAACACTACAAGAAATTATTGTAAACTGAACCAGATATTAACTGTAAATATACAAAATTTGTTTGTAGATTTACAGAACTGTTTGTAAATGTACAAAGAAATTTGTAAATTTACATGATTTTTGTAAATTTTACAAAATATTTTCGTAGTGTTACAAAAAACTTTTTGGAAACTGGTTTCCGAAAAACCTTTTTGTAAAAGTACAAAATTTTTTTTACTGTGAATGGAATATATGTTCACGTAGTCTTCCATGTAAGACATCATCTGCTTAGGGCATCCGTCACGTAACATTTTGTCTTTTTAAATTTTAACGAATTTATTTAGTGATCTAGGAAATATGTTTGTGAAATGTAAGGAATAGGCTATGAAATAACAAAAACTAGGATAAGTGTAATCTACCGAGCTGGTTTCAAGTATGAACAAACGTGTTTGTGAAAATACAAAAATAGCACAACCGTACTTTCCAAGCATTTATTGTAAAATGTATATAATAATTATATTTACAAATTTATTAGTTGTTTGGAAATTTGTTTCAAATGGGTTTCTAAAATAACAAAAACAAACATTGTTTATACACAGCAAAATAATCACTTGTCTGTAGGTACCTGTCAATTCCTGAAAATCTCATTTGCTACAGCCTTTTTATTTTGCTATGCTTCATACACTGTAAAAACTATTTGTAAATTTATCATCCAGCTGTATAGAAATGTTAATAAATAAGGAATGGTAAAATAGTTTTCCACACAGCAACGGTAACGTTCCTAAACTGTAAAAACATATTGGTAAATATTATTTACGTAAAATTGAGGTAATTAACCTATACGTGGTATGGGAATTTTACAGTCTAATGTAGTATCCCCATTCAAAGTTGAAATTTTCACTATACGTGCTACTTGTAAAAAATTTCTTCGCAATATGCAATACCTCAGCACTCCTATGCGTACATGTGGTACAGGTCCAAACGATTTCTTACAGTGGATACTTTTTTCGGAAACAGTCAATTATAAACTAATTTAATCAGAATTGTATAGCAATGTTTGACATTTGCTTTGCTTAAAATCTGAAGAGTGGTACGTGTTTCATAGTCAGTATAGATTAAAAACTTACTATAATATTAAGGAAATTTTTTTTTACAGGGCGCGTCCACGTGAACAGCTTCAAGGTCTGATCAGTAGAGGTGATGGTAGGAGGAAGCGAATCGGCCATGGCCATTTTAAGTTGTCGTCTTAACATTCGCCTGAAGTTATTATGTATAGGATATATACACAGGATATTTACAAAAAAACACCGAAAAACTCCGGTAGGTAATTTCTTGTGAAAGATAAAGCAGGAAATACAAGATATTTTGTACAGAACCGTAATATTACGGGAGTAATTGGCCCTTGAAAATCTAATTTTAAATAATTTATTTCCCCACAAACCGAACACTGATCGACGTAAACAGACCAAACTGAAAATATTATTTCATGACAATATGGCCGACAAACCAACAGTAGCCTATATTAGTCCAGTCATTAAGTATATTTACCCGGAAAGTTTTGAAGAAGTTCTGATTTTTGGTACTGTTATAGTTTTTGGGGTGCTGATTACGAATTTACACTTTGCCACCTCGAAAAAGTTTGGGAAGTATTAAAAAAAAAATTAAAAAACACCAAAAATCGATATTTTTGCTTATAACACGAAAACTATGCATTTTACAAAAGAAAGAGTTATACAAAGAATTAAAGAAGAAAAAATGCCCTACAATTTATCTCTTTTGTGTTTTTTTGTACGACCATTAGTAAAGGCACAAACGTGTATTAAACCAATAAGAATTTATGTTTATCATCCCAGTGCAATATTTTTTCATTCTTTTGGCGAGTCAACCAAGAACAAATGTTAAGTGATTGTACCATACTTTTTTCATTGAAATCGTCTTGGTCGTTTTGTTACTGAAGGTCCGGGCTGCCCAATGTCCATGTCATCTTCCTCCAAAGCTAGAAGAGAAGCAAAGTAAATTAGCAAAATGTTTATATATTAAAGAATTCATGGTTGTGTCTGTATAATAAGTAGTGAACATACCTTCTGAATACTCAGTTTCAAGTTCCAGACTATGATCTTGAATTCCTTGGTTGTCTGGTTCATCTACATCTTCATCCGCATCCACACAATATCCTTTTCCAAGGTTTTGCAGGTTCCTTCACAGTTCAAACAAATTTGCGAACAATATCGGCCTGCCTTCCTACAACCGGAACTACCTCGGCAACCTTTTTTACATTTGCATGAGATGTAATTTAATATAGTTTCTGGAGCGGGGGGCTGCAAAGTGGTGACTGGCATAAGGTCATTCTTGGTTGCTTTCCATCCCCATTCTTCAGGTATTTTTTCGTGACCAAGCCATTTTTGAACCTGAAAGAACACTCGTAGCAAATGTTGTCTTGCTGCTGCTTCAGTAGGTGGTAGTGATGCTATGTTGGCAGTGGTCTTGTATGCAGATGTTATGTAGTGCCTGTACTTCACTTTATTTAACGAAGTATCTTTTTTCCTACCAGACCCATACAATGCAATAAGAAACTGTTCACCTGCATAAACAATTTCCTCTTGATTGGCTACAGGATTTTTAAATGCCTGAATAATGTCAATCAAACCAGGGTTCTTCTGCAGAGTATTAACAAATTTTATTTTACCCCGATTGAACAAAGCTGATGTAGTGTCGCAACCACTCATGGCATGTAAAAACAATATGTTTTGAGCAACAGTTTTGTCAAGTGCACTTTGCGGATGATACATAACTTGAGGAACTTTTCCTTATCCTGGCTTTAGGAAGTGAACATTAGGAGAAGTACAAAGGCCTGCCATGATGACTGGTAGATCTACATCCTGGCCAACAACAACGACAGATTCATGTGTTTGTGCGAGGGTAATAGCTGTTCCGATAATCAGGGTATCTGCATCTTCCTTTGCTTGTTTGCAGACCATTTCCGCCTCTGTGAATTTCGTCATAAGCATGGATATCAAACGACTTTTATTTTTTGAGTTGGCAAGGAATTTATCCTGAGAGACAATGGGTGCCATTGTACTTCCATCGAGTTTTTTTCTGTGCTCTCCTCGAGCGCTCTGCGTATTTTGTACTTTTGTCATCAATATTATCATGGTATCTATCAAACACTATAACTGCATTTGACTTGTAGTTATTTTGAACAAATGAAACATAACTGTCACAAAGATTGAGAAATGACTGCCCGCTGTGCCACACAACTCTGTGCAACAAATATCCGCCATCGATTACGAATATACTGCTACCCAATATTTTTTCTTCTGCAGGATTGAAAAGTTTGTACAGACTTGATTTTGTACCTTTTCTCATACCACTTTCGTCAAAAAGAGATAGTGGATAGGGACATAGTTCATAGGTTAAGTATTCCTGCAATTCTTCATTTGATTGTTTAGCAATACACATTCTCTGGAAAAGAGTGCATGAATTTATGGCAATAGTTTTGTTTTGTAATTGTATGGCACAATTCACAAAGGCAAGGGGCCTGTATTTTTGAAACACACAACTGGTTTCTTGTTCGCACTTGTTGATATTAATATATCACTTCCATACTACTTGAGAAGACGATCTTTCACAGTCTTTATGTCAGGACGGTAATCACCTTCAATCTTGTTCATTAATTCTTCCAGAGAAAATTGGCATTCTTCATCATTATCATTAAGAAAATGGAATATATTTTGCATTGCTTCTTCAATTTCTTTGCCAAATGGACCACGCACTTTCTTTTCTTCAGCCTGTGGCCGACAATACAGTTTCTTCATACAGAAGAGGTGATACTGTCCATCAGCTGCTATCAAGTCAGGTACTGGCCCAACACGTTGTAGTATGGCTCGTCCATACTCATCATTACGTTTTTCAGCAAGTTGTACAACATTATTTCTCACGGTAAACTGCCTAACAGTGTACACAAGATTGCGTTTACATGCAGGGAGTCGTTTTTGTTCGTCAATAAACTCTGGCGTTATCACCAACCCACACAAAAAACAATAGGTTTTAAAAGAAAAAGTAGGTACAGACGAACGTAGTTCTAACACTCGGCCACCTTGGTGAGCCCTTTTTGTATAGGCAGCAATTAATTTTTCATTAATGTACTTTCGACATTTTTCATGTACTACTATTGATGTTTTCCCAACCAGATGAACACCTTTTCCATCCTTTATCTGTTTACTTGCTTCACAAAAAGTCTTCAAGCCCTTTTCTTTTACTACTGTCACTTTACTTCCGTTGTCCAATTTACCATCACAAATAAAACACACCTGAAGAGACATTTGAGATGATGCAACGTCTCGGTCTGGACTGGACTCCATCAGTCACACATGAAACAAAAGGGGTTAAGGGACATGTATAAAGGAGTCTTAAGAAATAGTTACCAACATCTGGTGGGATAAATGCAAAAGTGATTGGAGAAAAGGAGTGGGGTAAACAAAAATATAAAAAGAAAGAGAGCCAAAGATTCATAAGAGACAAACGAAAATCATACAATCTATTAAAATAAGCACTTGCCCTTAAACTATTAGACTTACAATAAAGTAAGAGAGCTAAATTGTAGGAAATGTTCTCTTCTTTAATTCTTTATGTAACCTTTTCTTTCGGAAAATGAATAGTTTTCGTGTTATAAGCGAAAATATCAATTTTTTGGGTTTTTTAAAATTTTTTTTTATATTTCCCAAACTTTTCCGAGGTGGCAAAGTGTAAATTCGTAATCAGCACCCCAAAAACTATAACCGTACCAAAAATCAGAACTTCTCCAAAACTTTCCGGGTATGACACATTTTAAGTACTAGTTTACTGTACTATATGCCAGTTGATAAATTCTACCCTTACAAAAATAAAAGAGGTGGTCACCATTAAATTACTGACAACTTATTTAACGTAAGGATAATCCAACATTTAAAAGTGAATTATTGGGTAATGTGAACTTAGTAATAAAGAGTCATCTTGCAGCGACTGTCTAGGACGCATTGTAGTTATGGCGTGGTGGCACACAGCCTAGTGTGTAGGCAACACTGCGTACACGAGTGTCTGGTTTATTCTTCAGCGCCGCACAGACAATGATGAACAATCACTGTAAATATCAGGTACCGTAGCTTAAATAGCTCACATAACTGTAACCAACAATTTGTTCCTAGCTGAATCTGTGTGTGTGTTTAAAAAAATATATAAGTGTGCAAGTGAAACAATATGAGTATTTTATTGCTGCTCAATAAATCTTCAACGTTACATACAGCAATTTCATGTCCGTGTCAACACAAATGGTAATTTACAATAATGTTGATGGGTTGTGGTAGTCTCTTCTAGGATACGTATTTCGATTTAGGTAAAAAAGTGTTGTTTGTTAACATGTGCCGTAAACTCTTCCAGTATTAAACACACATACCCTTAAAATAACTTGGTTGAAGGTAGATTTTTAGTTTAAATGTCACTAAATAGTTTACGAGCGTTCATGTTAGATAACAAAATTGTTTACCGCAATAAACCGTCACGGCGTGTAAAATAACACAGTGCTGCACTACTTGTGCGACACTGATGTGGCATTGTTTTCACATGCTTGAGTGGTAACTGACATTTAAGAAGTCTGCACTGAGTGCCAGACAGATACAACAATAGGGTTGAGGGATAAGGAAAGTAGAGAAAGGTGTCGACCTGTCACTACTGACATGAAAACGAGTAACTGATATGATATTGTAATGTTAGGAGTTTATTGGAACCTGACATTTGACTACAAGTTTATAGCAGGACTGTTCCGGTACCAATAAATCCAACCGCCCGCTCCTTTTGAAGTGTAAGAACTTAAAATTCCAAATATTTCTTCTCGCTATGTATGTAGCAAATTATCAACACGACTTTCTGGCAGAAAAAAAAACGTACCTAGCAGTGTCATAGACGCGAGTTCTTTGCACATTTAAATGACTTGGTGACTGTTAGTTCATCTATTTCCTACGTCAATTTTAAACCAAAATTGCATTACCTATAATGTCAAAAAGTAAACAATATCATTCATCACACGCACGCGTTTGTTTGAGTCACTGACTAGTTTGTGGTTCGTAGATTTTTATTTACCTTAAAAGTAAGTTAGACTATAACAATAACAATTATGACAATTAGAATATTCTTTGACGAAGTGTTTCGAAAATTAAGCTTCTAATTTCCTACGTCTTGAATAACGTTGTTTTTCCTTCTCACGGCAGTATCAGTATCAGTATAGGCAGTACCAGACAGTGCCTGAAAACAATATAGGTTCCCATACACTTTACAGTAGAGCCAGAATTACACAAACTGTTTAAATGTCTAACTATGTGCATTGTACCGA
The DNA here is from genome assembly GCA_003012365.1 of Medauroidea extradentata. Taxonomy (NCBI): domain Eukaryota; kingdom Metazoa; phylum Arthropoda; class Insecta; order Phasmatodea; family Phasmatidae; genus Medauroidea; species Medauroidea extradentata. The sequence goes on along the minus strand of PNEQ01084250.1, from coordinate 752 downwards.
TAAGAAATTAATTTCACTTACACATTTACCTTCTCTTTCCTTCTTTTTTTCAAAACGTACACTCAAATTCAGCTAGAAACAAAGTGTTGGTTATAGTTATGTGAGCTATTTAAGCTACGGTACGTGATATTTACAGCGAATGTCCACCATTGCCTGTGAGGCGCTGAAGAATAAACCAGACACTCGTGTACGCAGTGTTGCCTGCGCGCTAGGCTCTGTGTCTCTCCGCCAAAACTTGACGTGCGTTTTGCACGAAAACTAGGTGTCCTAGACAGTCTCTGCAAGAGGAACTTTTTTTGTTACTAAGTTCACATTATCCAATAATTCACTTTTAAATTTTGGTTTATCCTTACTTTAAATAAGTTGTCATCAATTTAAAGGTGGCCACCCCTTTTATTTTCGTACGGATAGAATGTATCAACTGGCGTTTTTTGTAAGTTTGTCGGCCGTATTATCGTGAAGTAATATCTTGAGTTTGGTCTGTTTAAGTCGATCGGTGTTTGGTTTGTGGGGATATAAAAATTTTAAAATTTGATTTTCAAATGCAAATTACTTCCTTAAGGCCATGCCTGGTAGTTTTGCAGTGATTTCGAAAATAATTTTTCCAAAATGAACTAATATCTCTATCACAAAATCGCTACATTGTTTTGTCACTAATACATCAAAGTTTCTATCTGAATTTTTCCGTTGCAATGAACACAATGGATTTTTAGATTCTTGCACCCAAAGTATCACATATTTTAGCATGAAAA
>PNEQ01084249.1:0-34908 GCA_003012365.1 Medauroidea extradentata | reverse complement strand
TGGCACCAAAGCCTGGAAAATCATCAGAGGATTTGTCACACACGTTAGAAGATGAATCATCGGAACCAGAAAGCACTTTAGATTTCGGCGAACGAAACATATTTCCGACAACAGAGAATACTTAGCCCTCTGAGAACCGGACTAGCAGGAGCATTCGAGAAACACAACCTGCTCTGGCGAGCGCTTGAACTACACTGTTGCAGCATAGCTCTGGTTACCCACTTTGATTGATTGTGTCTACCCTGATCTCTGTGGTTGTGACCATTATCCAGTTTTTTTTAAACCATGTTTCTGATGCTGCCACACCCCTTCCTACTCACTGGGTAGTTAAAATGGCAGACTGGGAATTATTACTTTCAGTCGCTCCACTTAACTGCAGACCGACTTCTTGAAGTGGAACCGGCAGTATAATCTTTTGTAGCAGTAGTGGTTGCCATTCCGAAGTCATACCCTCATCGGCATTGTCGTGTACCTTGATGAAATGATGAGTGTAAGGATGGAATCCGTTTCCGGAGATGTGCACTTCACATGTTCAAATTGCATTCCAGGCAGGCGAACTTAGGACTGTTTGTGTCACTGGGATGTAAGCTAGCTACTCTGATAATACGAGAATGTAAACGATTGTCTTGGAGTGTCTTTCTGTCATCTTTTGCACTGCAAGCAGCCTGTAAATAAGGTACCTGTACCGAATATGGCCCACTTAAGGTTCACAAATCATGTGTGCTTAAGGCATTAATTATGTTACTATCATAACACATGGTTGATGTAAAAGAGACATTTATGGAAAGTGTATATTCATACTTGAGACTGGTGTATATAGATCCCACATATTCCTCGGCATTACCACACAATGGCGACTAACGGGCCATATTGAAAACTGGGCCATATTCGGTACAGGTACCTTATATTTGGGATGATGTGAGGAAAATAAGAAACACAAATCACTTAGTGTAAATATTTCCTTCCTTCGGAATAACAATGCAGTCATTACAGGTGCGGACGACATATTCAACATTTTAGGGCAAACATTTTATCAGAATTTGAGCAGTAACCAACACCCACCCGTATTTCACGCTCTAAAGGCATGCTGTAAAGAGCAGTGTGTGTGTGTGTGTGTGTGTGTGTGTGTGTGTGTGGACTTCAGTGTTTCGCAGGGCGAGGAACATAAGCAGCCATTCTCTCTTAGTGAATTCGAGAGATCCCTATCATGCTCTAAACACACTTTTGCTAGTCCCGATGGTATACTTTATGAAATGCTACAAAACTTTCAACGTAACGAAAATAATTTACTCAGACTTTTTAACCTCACATGGCAATCAGGATGCTTCCATTCCCAATGGGTATGAACTCTTATACCAGTTTAAAAGCCTGGGCAGAATAAGGAAAAAGTGTCTAGCTTTTGGCTTATTTCGCTCTGAAAAATAACGAACAAAAAAAAAAAAAGATAAATGCTTGGCTTATCTACTGCCTTGAATCTTGAAGACGTCTAACAACTCTCCAATGTGGCTTTGCCGACACTATTCAGCAGCAGACCTTCTAGTCGTCTTCGAGGCAGCTATGCAAAATTTCTTTACACAGTGACACCACCTATGTTCCTGTCTTCTTTTGATCTAGAGAAAGCATATGACACCACAAGTGAGGTGTCAAAAAACAGTTACATGTGTGAGGATTTTGTGAATATCTCCCTACATTCATAAGTAATAATATGTATACGATAACTTGTCCAAATCGGATTCTCATATACACGGGAGTTCGTTCAGGAAAATGGAGTTTCTCAGAGTACCATTTTGAGTGTTGCCCTCTTACCTATATATAAACCTGCATTGTGTCATGTTTTTCAGTCCCCTGTATATTGGGGACTTTATGTAGATGATTTAGGTATATATTCTCATTCATCCATCCTGTCTGCTGCAGTACATCAGATCCAGCTAACTGCCCACTGCCTTGCCAATTGGGCAGACAGCTGAGATTTCTACTTCTCTGTAGCTAAAACACGGGTTGTTCACTTTTGCCATAAACGGGTGGATTTCCCCTCTATGAATGGATATTTTTGCGGAAATTTGTTGCATGTTTCGGACCATATCAATTTCCTTTGCCTTGGTTTTTTTTTTTTCAAAGTTTTCCTGGCGGCATCATGTAAAACATCTAAAAACATAATGTTCGGGGAACATAGCTCTATTGAATATGCTTAGTGGACGTAATTTTACTGGGGGGTGGCGGACAGGGAGACTATTCTCCCTCTGTACAGAGCTCTCGTTCATAGCAAGATGGATTTTGGAAGTTCGGTTTACTCCTCAGCTCAACCTACTGTGCTGAAAATGATGAACTCTGTTCACCATGCTGTTATCCGTATAGCGACTGATGCATTCCACACAAGCCAATCATAAGACTTTGTGCAGCGGCTGGTGGACTACTAGTGCAATATAGGTGACAGCAACATTTATTGCATTATGAGTTAAGAGTACTCTCAGATTGCATGAGGAATTTTGACATTCCCCTTACATACAGATGCACGACCCCCAACCTACTGACATCAACATATGTCTGATGTGCAAACTCCCGGGTTAAACGTAATGTGACCGAGGGCGTGCTGCATATTTCACGCCCTGAACCACCATGGGCAACACATCAGGTGTTGGTATGACTTGATATATCTGAATTCGCGAAGTCTGCAACACCTATAATATCCTCTTCTGGGATCTTATTTTACATGATTTTAGTGATTTTACCTGTACAGTGACGGTTCCAACTGCAGAGCTGTATGCTATTTGTAAAGATGTGTGATTCGTAAGTAGGGTGTTCACACGCAAGTGCGTGGTGTGCTCTAAATCGTTGAGCACACTACAGGTCTTGAAATTTGGCTCCTTTGCTCATCCCCTTATTTCTGTGAGTGGGGGGAGCAAAAGTGGCTGAAAAGGCCTGCGTGCAGGTCACCTTCCTGTGGACACCTGGTCATGCGGAAAGTGATTGGAAATGAGGCAGCGGATGCAGCAGCAAAATAAACATGCAGCCTTCTACCCTATGGCTCTCGTGTCCCAGGGTCTGATGTGCTGCATGCTGCACGAGTTTCTGTTTGCAACTCTCGGCAGGGAAATGATAATCACTTCCTCTGACCAACAAACTCAGAACTGTTAAATACTCAGCTGCCAATGAACTACGAAATCCGCTGGCACGCAGGAAGATGTCTTTGTTACACTCCTCCAAATCGGATGCGACACTCCCGCTAACAGCTTAGCGCAGCCTCCGTAGCGTACGTTACGGCCGGTCCCGCTAGGTCGTATTTCGGTCATCTTGAGAATCACATTTTGTGCCATTTTCGCTATATCAAACAGGAGTCCACTTAAATAGTACTTCCCACTACATCAAAGCGTGGTCCAGTTAAATGTAAGCGAATAACCGGGCACTCTGTACGAGGCTGTCTGAGAGTTCCGTGAATTATAGTGTACCCAAGCACAAGACTTCGCTCGCTGGCCAATGAGAGAATAACGATTCTCTTTTGTAAAGACAGAAAAGACAATCGACAAAGGAGTTTGTGCGTGATTTTGTAACTGTGGCGAGCTTCGACTGCAAAATAATTCCCATTATGATTTTAACAAATAACTTGGAAAGAACAATAACTGATGGTGAGTTTATACCGGACTGATTTTCTGGACTTGACATTGCCAGTGGCATACATATGTTCAATGGCTATAATTCAAGTATGTACTATATTTCATTAACTTAATAGAGTGTTTTGAAACGCTTGCAGATGTACTGTATATAATTAAATGTGTCGTTTTGTTTACGTTCTGACGAAATCCATAACAATGTATTTTGTTCTATGGTTAATAAAGTATTAGTTATGACTTTCATCAGAATCAATAACTTACCTCTGTCTCTAACCTCTAAACATGCAGTAGGCCTAGTACTGGGACATTATTTTTTAACAATGTAACTTTGCCTTTTTTTAACAACTTGATATAGGATCACATAATTTTACACTCAAGTATCATATGTCTGAAATTAAACACGAGTGGTACATTGCTGTTGACAAAACATTATGTTTGCACGAACGAATTTGAATAACGGAGCAGTTTATCTCAACCTAACATACAAATCGAAATCTTTACTTACATGAGCGTAACGAATGTTCATATTGTTGTAACATTATTGTACTCGCTGGTAAATTTATATTGCGTGAATCATTTTATGCAATAGCTACTATCAATAAACTAGGCGTATATATTTACGAACGTACGTATGTAATCGTGTCAGGTACACGATGGATATTACAAGAGTGCGTATTTTTTTACGCCCATATGAACACATAATACACAAATTATTTGTAAAATTATACTTAATGTAAGTGCACAATTTTAGAATGGATCCTCCTCGATCATAAAATCCCAAAATCGTCTTCGGCACACACAAATATTTCAAATAAATATGGCAGTTCCTCTGTAAATGTAACTCAACAGACTCGCTAACAAAGTTCGCTAACTTGCTTACCGCAGCCCACAGTGCCTACGCTAGGCCGGTCCTGTTAAAAAGTCCCGTTAGACCGCTGCTCTGTATTTCAAACATCTGTTGCTAGATCGAGCAGGAGTCCAGTTAGAACTTCTGTTATCTCGCGATCGCCCAGAATGAGAATCGAGCTGCAGTCCCGCTACAAACGGCGAATCTTGCTGGTGTTAGCAGAACTGTAGTTGACGCCAATCTGAATGAGAATTGGCCTCCAGGACCCAAGAACCACTCACGTTCCCTTTCAGTAACACTGCTCTTGAACCTTTAACCTATTATTTGTCTTTAGAAAGAGAAGGAAATGATTTGCTTCTTCAATGACCAGCATTTTATAATACACAGTCCTGTCTATAAACTTCGCTTATTGCATTCGACAAAATGTCTACAGTTCTGCAAATACTGTTAAATAAATGCAACGAAATGAGCTGCATACCAACATTTTCAACTCTGTGAGTCATGTGGTTTTTCCTCCAAGGAGTTATATTTTGCAAGCTGCAGCGCGTACCTGATTCACAACCTGTGATTGGCACCTGCGACTTAGTGTGCCTGCAGAACACACCGAACATACCCGAACGGGAATGTGAAATATTTTGAGCTCCATGAGTGCATTCATTTATTCTGACTAGCACTGTGCGTAGGGTTTATAAAGTACTCTCTACATCCCGGACCACCTATATAATGAATGCTGTCATGGGTCTCAACCTCACTGATGGAGATATGTTTGTGGCAGGGAAGGTCAAATGAAACAATCACAGTGAAGAACGTTGTCCTGATTGTCAGGTCAGTCTCTGATGTCCTCACTATTGATGACATGTTTAGCTGGAAACAACTATCTGTACTGATGTTGTGAGTTGATATAATTCTGGATAACCTGCTGTTCATGCAGTTCAAACAAATTTGGAACTTCTGAATATTTTGACTGCATTATTTACGTATACTTATATTCCGAAAGTGTCTTTATTCAGCGAAGAGTGTTGTGTAACTTTATGCTGTTCATGTTTTTTTTTTTTTGTATTTTTGCAGTTATGAATACTTAAAATACTGGAGTAAGTATTTTTTGTTAAAATAAAACATTTGTAAGCAAAAATCAATTTTAGCCACAACAAAAGAAATGGGAGGCATGCAGCTAACAATTTGATATAAAATTAATTTTTAGTCTATTTAATGCATGGGCCATTAATTTTACCTAAAGTGTTGCTTGTGACGCTGTGCTATTTGTGTAGTATATTCACAAAAATGATAGTGCTAAATTATTAATAATTACTGACATACGTTCTAGACTCTATATTGCTGGCAAAATACCAAGGATCAGTGCGTTGTACCCAACTGTAGACTTTCCAGTATCCAGGGGAACACCATCCTTGTCTTCATTAGTTTCTTGGGACCACTCAAAATCATGGCACATATCAAGAAAAACCAAGGTAGTGTGAACAAATATATATATATCTGTGGAATTATCAATCAATATATATAATGTTTGTACACTTGCGTGGTTAAGTGATTTTTTTTTACGTTTATAGATAGCAAGTAATTGCAAAACAGTTCACATGTAATGAAATAAAATATTTCAATAAAAAATTAAAATTAAGGTGTTTAAAAGTAATATTATTTGGTGCATATTTTAGAAGTAAAGTTTAGGTAGTTAACACGATCATGTAAGTGTGGTGCAGCATTGTAAACATACTAAATTTCAATTCACCAAAATTCAACCGTTGACATAAGAATAAATGTTATTATTGTTCTTGTTATTATTTTTATTATATAACTGGCAGTTGGGCAACCGCCCGGTAGCAAGCTATAATATCTTCCTTAAACAGCTATTAAACCCCTCCAAAACTTTCCAACCACATTCACCGTTACCTACTTCTCCGACAGCAAATTCCACACCACTTCCTCACCAGCGTCCGAAGCATAGACAGTCTACCCCGTTGTGTTCTGCTCCTTAATACCTCTTCCTCCATACTCCGCCTTAGTTAACAGTCAGTCTAATTTACCCAAGCCTCTTCCTCCCCGTTCACCCTCTTGTACATGCTGACCAGTCTTTCCAGTATTCCCCTTAACTGGGCTCATAATCCTGTAATTGAGTCTGATGTGTGTTGTGAAAATACTTTTGTATAGTAGGTATTTATTATACCGCAAAATTATAATTTAACATTTGACCTATAGGTAGGATGTCACTCTTAGACTTTACAATTAGACCTTACTTTGATATATCAGTATTATACCTCATATTAATAACTTCGTAGGTAAGTATCTCTGTCACCTAAAACCTAGTTGCCATCAGCACTAAGAAACACTCAGCTTACCATATTAATGCTTCACGAGATTCACAAAGCGTAGGAAAATCAGGACGTAATAGCAATAACATTCTAAAGCAATTTCAGAAAATGTTTCACGCATTATAAAATCAATGAATCATGACCCTTACCTTGTATACACCGTAAAATGCCACAGAAATATGCATACGTTTAAGGGGTTTGTATGCATAGATGCATGCAAGCATAGGGTTATAGAAATGTTCATGTAAGGTAGCATAGGAGTGTGTAAATGAAGGTTTGATTTTAGCAAGTTTGTGATAAGAAAATTATTTTCTTAGATGCCTTGAGAAGTTTTTTACTGTTACCTCATAATTTTCCTTACTTTTATGAATCTTGCAAAGCACCAACTAGGTTAGATGTAGTAGTCTTTTGATGTAATTATGACTGCTGGGTTTCAACAGACAATAATGCTTTACTGTGGTGGTGCTGCTCTTCTGCGACCTCCTATCACCCTCTATTAGTAGTAGTCGTAGTTAAAGGGTCGTCTGCAGCTGCTGCGTGTTGTTGTTGATTCGGGGACGTAACTCTCCTCCGTTGCTATTGCAAGTAGTTAGCAGGCAGAAAAATGGCAAAAACAAGCGAGCTGATGCAGAGGCGGTGCCTTTAATACTGAAGCCCGGATAGCAGTGAGGTTAGTCAGAAACGGATAAAAAAAAATAAGAAAAATCATATCATCGGCATTTTTTTCTCTTTTATTTTAACCTTTCTTTTGACACAATTTAACGGACAAAGGCAATTCACAAAGCGAGTGCTCGCCCAGAGTTAGTTGAGGTGACTTTTCTATCTACGGATTACGACTTGCCGCTTCCCTCCGTAGTAGTACTTGGTCCGGCACTTTATCTACCTTAGTTCTGACTACGAGGTTATCAATACCTACTTCTGGTTACATTACTATAAAATGAAAAGGCAGTATGCCAAAAAACGAGAGACAAAAAAAGACATCTCTTCTAACGAATCCGCCCTCTAGGCTTCACAGCCCCTCTACCACCTCTAACTCGTCCTCTTCCTATTGCCATGACGCCCCAACTAATCAAAACACTCAGCCGGCCATCTCCCGGCGACCGTCCACGAGCTCCGATGTACAACGACTAACTTTCCTGGGCGGACACCTGGACTTAGGGAAAGGGAAAATATACTGTCGCAGCTATTTTGTCGCTGCGACAAAGCATGTCGCTTGTCGCTTCTGCGACCGTGTCTAAAAGTCGCAGGGCCGGGCCGAAACAGCGACAAGTTTTTCCCGCGTCATCGATACTTCGATACCTACGACCGCTTGTGTCGCCATCTGTTACCCTCTTCCCGTACCTTAAGTTCCTGCAGATTAGACGTACATTCTGTCATTGAATTTCAGCACGAAAATATTTATAAATGGATTTATTTTACGTACTGCTACGATAAATATCACTGGATGAGAACAAAGGGTTAACTGCATAATTTGTTGTACTTTGGAGTAAACATATTGAATTTTATTTCAATGAAATATTTTGTGATAGTATAAACGTTAATATTTATAGAAATTTCTCAAAATATTTGTATTGCTTTTGGAATGTAAAAATCCAATAAAATCAACCAACAGTCGGTTAAGTATTTCATCATAGTCTTCTGTACGAGCTTGACGCACTGGGCCGCGCCCGTAATAGCTGTGACATGCGACAAGCTTTCCCACGTTGCTCAGTCCTCCTCGAAGAGCGACACACTGTCGCTGCTAGGCATATATGCGACACGCCACTTGAACAGCTACATCGCTCCATGCCGCGACTCAAGGTCACGACGCAGCTATAGTTGTAGCTTGTCGCTGCATGATGTTTGCCGGGACAAGCGATCAGTCGGTCACTCACACGGCCTAGCCGCAACAACGCAGCAGTTACAAGTTGATGCGTCGTGAGTCGCGACAGGAAACGATGGAGCTGGTCAAGTGGCGTGTGCGACACGCGACAGTGCGTCGCTCTTCGCGGAGGAACTGCACGTCATGCAACATAGAAGCTGTCGCTGATAGTGACGACAAGCGAAACAATATGTTCTGGTTATTTTGAAGGAAGCAACGCTTTTGAAAAGTGATTAATTTGTATTAAGTTAGTTTGCCTTTTTTTGTTCACGAACATAAAACTTTTATTTAATACAATATGCCGATACCAATGAATAAAATATTTTATACTTGTACTGTAGAGAAATTTAAAGGATAACGATTTGCAGAATAGAAATTTAAAAAATTAGGTATATATTTTAAGACTGTGTCACTATTCTATCGGTTCTAGCATATAATGTTTACGATTGTAATACATTTTAGAAAAAATTACACAGTATAAAATTGTGAAATCAGTATATCATCATAATGATTCACCATGTCTTCTTTACGTAATGAGTAATCTTAACTTTCATCAACGAAGTTATTTAAAAAAAATTTTTACCAAAATTTAACAGCGACAAAGTCGCAGCTATTTGGAACTGCGATTTTCATGTCGCTGTCGCTGTTTGTCGTAGTGACAGAATTATGTCGCGACTCCCATCTCTACCCGGACTTGCTCGGCCGAGCGGCGGAGGGATACATCAGGATCCAACTTGCCTAAAAAAACTGGTCGACAGACATTTATAACCTAAAAATTGTATGTAACATAGTTACTGATAAATTTACAAAAAGCATTTTATTCCATAATACCAGCAAAATGTTCCTTAAGTTTATTAAATGGAGATGTGCAGTGTCATCAATCTGTCGCGGATCACCACCTTCACAGAGTTTTGCGCCCGACACTACCACCCACGTCGATCGATAAACACCCGGAAGAGCTCATCGCATTCCAGGACATCCCAATACGTGCCTCCAAGCGAGTGAACTCTGACCTGCCTGCCAGATAAATCCATCCTAGCACAGGCTATCTCAGAGCTTATTTGAAATTTTAAAAGCCAGCTCTTCTCTGTACGTGCTTCCAAGCAAGAGAACTACGACTAGCCTGCCACATAAATTCCTTTCCAGGAGAAGCAAGCTAACAGGCTACTTGAAATTAAAAGAATCCAAACACAGAAAAATATAAGGAAAATTAACTTAGAAAAGTTGCTTGAAATTAAATTAGCTTTAAAATGAGTCTAAACACCACATGAATCCGATAAAATTGACACGTAAAATTAAATACCTTTCTCTTGCTTTAACAGTTAAATTTTAAATTTTGAATAGACTTTTAATGTTAATTTCTCTATTAGCATCCCCAAGTAATATGTTGGATCCCGCCGTATACATCCTTATCCCTGGTTAAGTTGGCCTACTTAATTTTTTATAAACAACAAAGAAAAAAATATTAATTAAGAAAAAAAAATGGAAATTACTGTATGATAAGAGGCCAAGTAAGTGCTACATGCTAGTGCACATCACATTACCCTTAAATGTACTGATATGTTATAGTTAATATTGTCACCGTCATGCATGGTAGTATGCATCACTCACATTATGTGTTAAGAAGACACTTTATTTTTAATGCAAACAGAGATCACCTTTATTTATAATTGGAGTAGTCGGTAATGATAAATCTACACTGTAAAATGTTTCGTTATTTTAGGAAGAAAAACTTTGGAAACCTAGTTGCCAAAGAAATTCCTTGTAAAACTACAATGGTTGTCCTTGTAACAATATACAAAGTTAATGTTTGTAAAATTACGAGGAATAACCTTGTAGTTGTACTTTCAAAAAGAGAAAAAAAATTACATGCTCATTGTACTACACAAATAACACTGAACTTATTTGAGATTTTTGAAAGTTTGTTGCAATGCAAGCTTACAATTAAATTTTATTGGATTGTAGACATACGCCATTGCTCATGTTTAGCTGATCAAACCTGTGTTGAATGATAGAGTATGAAAACGAACTAGAAAAAAGAAAACAACTGTAAAACGCACACAAAAATGTGTAGGAAACTGCCTGAAATGAAACGAGGCCTAATTGTAGGATCCGGTTAAACCGCCTAACTCTTATTAATATAATCAATGATGGGAGAATTTAATCAGAAGCGGCAGCAAATCGTAAATAGTAAAAAAAAAGAGAGAAACACTGTGGCAGCAACAGACTTACGACAGGGCGGAAAACAAATTTACAAACAGCTACGCATAGATGTCAAATAAAAAACTGTCTTGATGACTACAATCAATGAAGCGTGAATTGTAGCTTGGTACATTTTTGTAATACATTTCTGAAAAAAAAAGGGTCTAAGATTTATGTGGTATTTTTTTCTTAATAAGAAATAACACAAATGATGTCAAAGTGTACTCTTTTCTGTATTAAGATGAGCTTGTTATGACACTTTACTTGTGGGAAAAAATGTAAATTTGATTTTAATGTAAATTTTTTTGATTTTTGCAGTACTTACAATTCCAGGAATCCTTTCATATAAATTTAAAGGAATTAAAATATTATTTCATGAATGACTACAAAATAAAATGTGACAACATTTTACCATTATCAGCAGTTTTGGTAAGTAAAAAATTATATTTCTGCACAAAATACCGAACTTAATTTTATTTTAAATGCATTGAATATGTACGAGTGACATTCTAATGTTGACTTATCTCCCCATCTGTGGAAGATACTACACGTATCCCACGGACGAGTTACCTAGAAATTTGTAGAATAAACAGGGATGTCGCAAATTCTCCGTATCCATAGAAAGTACTGCGTACATTTTGCAGACGAGCAGTAATGTCCCAGAGACTATAGTTCTCTATATTCGTGTGTTGTTCTAGAAGCGTCTAAGGCACGACTATTCTTAACATTTATGGAAAGTTCTAGCGATGTTTCTGGTATAACGGTACCTAACACATTATAAATATGTCTGTATTTGCGCTTATCACCAAATATTTTCTGCAATAATAGTACATCACTGCTTACCTTAAGACCGAAATATAGGTGTAGGTTTCTACATCATGAAACTGCCCTTCGGCAGTGCTTGCGATACAAATCATAAACAGCGTGTAAACACAATTTTTAAAACTTGCTGCAAATTATAAAAGAGCGTGTTTTTGGTAATCAACATTTCTATTTGTTAATGTTGTATAGAATATGAACTAAATAGTGTTAAAATTTGGGAATTCAGTAATTGAAAAGTATGTGACCTCATCATTGCTAGCAATGCAAAATTTATCATAATAAATAAATGTTTGTATCTCTATCATGTAAAAACATTTCCACAGTAAAATAATATGATATTAAAAAAAAAAAACCTTTTTTAACTCATTATTTTAATGTGACGAGTAATTGTTGTGTTACGTCTTAGCAAACCATTTTGTTGACAGACATTGTAAGAGAAATGTTATATTGTTTTTATATTAATAATGTTATTCGTTAAAAATTTTTCAATAAATTTCTTTATGTGTTGAAAGTTGGTTATCCAATATAAGCAATTTAACATTAACTACAACAGTGGTAAAAACTTAATTTGCTGGAGTATTGGTTCTTGTATAAGAAACCTAGAAACTTTGCACAGTGAACATAATATGACTTAATGTATTCAAATGATACTAATTGGGATTTATGAATAGTAGGCTACATCAAACAAAATCGTCCTTCGGTGCTGAATTGCCGCTATGCATATAGCCGGTAGAGTTTATATACAACAAAACAGCATTAGTTAACATTTCTGCTGGCTTTTTTTAAAACGAAATTGAACGTCTCTATTGAAATTTTCACATTTTGGGGTTTTGTGGAAGCAGTTTGTACGATTAATTTGTTATGTATTGAAGAGTAGTTTTTCCTGAAATTTGAGATGTACCTTTAATAAGGGATTTATGCATGATATTTGTCTGATATGTAAGAGTTGTGTATGTAAATTAAAAACCAAAACATTAATGTCGAACTTGGATGTTCCATAACATAGTAAATACTGACAAGATGAGTATTCATGGATATACGCCATTGCTTGTGAATGTTGCCAAGTCGCAGATAAACCCACAAAAACATAAAAATACAAAGAAAATATAAAATGTAACAAAATTACGAAAAAATTAAATAAATAAGACCAGATATGGTCTTTGTTAACACACACATAAATAATTCCAGAATAGGAATATAGTCAGTATAAGATAATATAGACTAACAAAAACCAAAAACAGACAGAACAATGTATATGAACAGGACAACGATGATGGACAAAAAAGACGAGGACAGCACAAATGAACACAGCGACAGTAAAGATTGTAGGCGAGACAGCACAACGAAAACAACACAGACGAAGATAGCAGGTTCTCTTCGACGACAATAGATGCAACGTTTCAGGAACTGAAATCTGTTCCCGTCTTCAGGCACACGAACAGTCCGGCGATCACGAACAGACTGACTGCAAGCAATGGCGTATATCCATGAATACTCATCTTGTCACACATCCCCGTTGCAAAAATCTTTCAAAGGTAATATAGTAAATACTACTTATAATGTCCAGAAGTCACAATCCATGACAAGTTTTTGCTCTGCTGGATTTTTAATTTCTTTCGTTTAGCATGAAATACAATATTTGTTTATACTGATTAACATACAAAAATATCAAAGAGGAATTCTTAAATGACATAACAGTTACGAAATAAATGTATCTTTTAGCCAGCATTATTTTTCCAGTTAATTATTTTATTTATTTTTAGTTTTGAATATCTTATGTATGTATGTAAAGCATGCTAGCTAGCAATACATTTTACTGACAATATATAATCAATAAATTCAAGTAAGGTATAATAGAGGAGTCCAATACAGTAACTAAATTTTATGAAATATCAAGGGAAACACTAAAAATGTATTAAATTTAATTAAAACCTCCCAATTTCCTATTAAATTTTAAATGCCCTAATTACTGAACTTTGCCAGTCACTTAAATAAAAATTTCATTATAATTAATAAAAATTTCTTGTTATCAACAATTTTCAAAAACGATTGGTGGAAAAACAATACATCTCATTTAAAGTCATTGAAAATTGGTGAAATTTTGCAATTTATCTTAACGCTAATTGCTAGGAACCCATAATTTCTGTTCACAGGAAATTACAATTTTCTATGATATTTCATTGAGATTGCTTGTAATTGACGAGTAATATTGGCCAATTTAAAGGAAACTCGCTTGTTTGTTGGATTCCTCCTCCATATTCTTCTGAACCAATTTGTATTCGCAATATCATTGAATTTTGGCACAATTCAGCAGTACTAAATATACTAGTTAATTAAGTTTATTAACATCACAAATATACACCAGTTTCAAAATACATTAAAAAATATCGTAGGCCTATTGCAGAGACCTTAATTTATAACGAAGATATAGCAATATTTAAATACGTAATCAACCTGTACAAAATGACAAGATTAAAACATATTCATTCCATGTTTTACTTCATTGTATGTTAACAAAACATTGATTTTGTACGTTATTTGTGAATATATTTTATCAGTAAATAATTTTATGGTAATATAATTTTATGTGTCCCATCTATAATAGCCTATAAATTACTTTGGGATAGTTTTAGGTCGTAATATTTTATGTCGATGCAAACTTTGTTGTTATTGTGCAACAGGTATTCAGATGCGTGAAAAGCCAGAAGTTACCAACATGACTAATTTGTCTACCTTTCTCAATGTTGGTGCCAAGTGTCGCACACAGGACTTATCGATCACGTAGATCTGGAAATATTAAATATATTATTTATCTCTGTCATGCCATCTCCTAACATGCCGAACGTACAACAATCAGGACTAAGAATATAAAAGTTTGAATTAGTATCTAAAATGAAATGTGGTATTTATCGAACTAATGGTTCTTGAAATAGACCCCTATGTATTAAACTTGTAAATTCATTTTGTGAAATTTTCTAAATTAGGAGACTTTTTTTACTATAAACTGATGAAACAAAATTTACAGTATTCAAGCCACACTATCTTACATAGTTATTACAAATTGTGAACTGAATTTGAAGAAATTTGGAAAATTATTCCATAGGTTTTTTCGTTTACTACAAAAGGTCTAAGTTCCACCGTTACAAAAATATATTATGATATGAGCAAAATACAATTCACTGTACTACGAACTACACGTGCTTCGAATAAGATGGAAATTCGTAGACAAAGTTTCATTAGGTAACTCATGTGATAAAAGTATTAAAATGTCCACCGCTTTGATAATTCGAGCTTTGGAATCAATAAAAACCAAAAAACCAAGTCACTTAGTTACATGCGTGTAATGAGCTAAACAAATCTGAAAACTTATATTTCGTAAATCTCGTGTGGCTTAAAATATTTAAATGACATAGATTTAATAAATATGTACCGTGTTTGATTAAATTTTGAGGAACGACCTGCGGATATCTTGCACGGTCAAAAATTTTTCAAATGGCCACTTTTATAAAAATATGAATAACTCGTGAACGAAACATATAAAATCCAAGTTTTACAAAATTCTGATAAAATGTTCCTAATATATCTCATGAAAACAGCATGAACAAAGTTGATAAAAGTTTATTTAATGTTTGTTGCAGGTTTCATTAAATTCTGATATATGGTTCTAGAAATATATAAATGTCTTCAAAAAATTTCTAACTACAATCAAAATAAAAATATGAAAGAAGCATGCACGAAATATATGAACTTAGTGTCACTTTAGTTACGAGATCGATTGAACTCTGATTAAAGGTTCCTCATATATATCGTGTGAATAGCAAAAATGTTAAAATTTACGCTATTTTGAAAAGAATGGATATGGTATGAAAAAAAAAACATAAAATTCAAATGATCTAAATACTATTTTGTTTTCCGAGATGTATGGTATTCTGATAAATGGTTTTTATTGTATATAATGTACTCAGACAATTGTTAAATTGCAGCCATTGTGAAAATATTAATACGGCTGGAGCAAATATGTGTAAGTCATGTTTCCTTACGAATTAGTGTGTGTTAGGCCTATAATGTTTGATGAAATTCACGTAAACATTTTCTGAAATATGTAATTTAATAAAAACTAAAAAATGGCTGCCTTTTCGGAAATATAAACAAAGCATAAACAAAATATTCTCAAGTCAAGTCACCTTAGTAGGTACAATATGTGTACCAAGAATCATGAAATGCGGAATAATATTTCCTGTGGTATCTCGAATGTTCAGGTATGTTTAAAGTACCGCCTCTTCTAAAATATGAAATTGGCATGTACAAAATAATAAAAGTCAAGTCAGGTTATGAATGTGTGTATTGAATAAGTCTTCGGGCTAAAACGGCTTTAGAGCCACGCTTACACACACACTCACACACACACCTAAACTCGCGCACGCACGTGCAAACTACACAAACATACACACACAAAGACAGGGAGGTGATCTTATAAACCGAATCTTTCCTTCGTAAAGTAGGCTTAAGAGTGATAAAAACATGGACAGTTATTTTTAAAACTCAGATCTAATAATAGTCAGGTGTGACCCATAGTTGTTGACATAAGTTATATATATTCTAGAACAGAGTGTTAAAATAAATATACATTCAAAGTTATCACACTTACCTAATTTTTGTTTCTTAAACAGGAAATTGTATGGTCAGCACTTGGAAAATCTTTGGGGAAAAACACAACTACCCTTCCAGTGACTTTTGAGAAAATTATTATAGAATACATTCCAAAGTTTTTAGACAAAGGTAAGATATAACTTAATTAGTTTCCGAAATTAACTTTACAATTAAAACGGGCTAACTGCTTTATTACCAATCGTTCACATCCATTTTTTTTTGTTTATTAGATTCACTCTATATAACCCTGACATTGCAACACATAACTGGCAGTTTCGAAGTAAGTGAATCAGAAAAAGATAGAGTTTTTCTCAAAGGGCGCATAAGTACCCTAGAAGACACAAAAGACGAATTTTCAACAAAATTCGTGTTTCCAACAGAAGAAATTGAATATACATCATGCGTTGATGTGCATGATGAAATGGAAAGGAAAGGTTACCAAACTGGGCTAGAATCCAAGATAATACAGAAGACAGCTGTTTGTGACAAAGGTAATGCTCTGTTAAGATGTTGAGTTCCCTTGTACTGTACACATGACACGTATATTAAAGGACCTCAAATTTGGAAACCTATTATTTATGTGTTTATCTAAAGAGGTTTTTTCAAAGTGAGTTAGTTTATAATTTAAATGGTACGTTACATTTAATGTCGGTACCACCAAGGGTACCGTAAATTGGATCGCCATTTTTATATGTTCAATGCAAAATTTCTGGTACGGGTTAAATTTGAAGTGAAATCAATTAAAAATATTTCATTATTATTTTTCAAACAAATTTTAGCAGTAGCGATAATTTTACTTGATTCGTATCATAAGAACTACTACAGAATTCTTAACCTAACTTTCAAAAGAATGGTTATAATTTTTTTTTCATGTTTGTTTATGACGAAAGGTATTATATTTGTACAACTTTTTCAAACTGAAGTTTAAGTTTACAATTACTTAACAGTTTTATAAATATAGCTTTTATGTTAAAGGTTCAATTTCACTAGTAAAGTGGTCAGAAAATTGGACAATTTTACTTGATTCACTGCTTCAACTGGCGATATGGAATTCGACAAGAAAGAAACAATACCTACACATTCCGAGAACCATACAAAAGATGGTAATAAACCCTTTGCATCCGATAATACAAAATGGTAAGTGAAACATATGAGTGTCTACATACTGTTTAGTCCAATTGTGTATAGACTGCAAAGTCCTGTTTACGTTAAAAATTATAAAGAAAAGTTATATTAATACCTGAGTGATAATATATAAGGGAATTGCTTCTTGTATCTCTTTACTGACCATTTGTGAAGCACTTTAAAGTTGTATATCATTCTGTCAGACGGAATAATGTACATTTTTACACGCTTTGTTAAATTTATTCATGTGTCCGTTAAGTACCGGTAATTCTCTAAATTTTTTTAAATACTAAAAGTGGCAATGCCAGAAGATTTCTTTGTACAAAATTTAACCCAAACACAATCATTTTAATGGACACAAAAATAAAATACTTCAATTATTGTGTTATATAGTAAAGCTATTATACTATTTTCCCAATATTTTGGTAGCATACCGGTAGGTCCTATATTATATCAGGGAAATTGAGAATGAAAGTTGTATAAACAATTTTGACTTTAGCAACTGATGATGTTAATTTTAAAGAAATAGTTACTAAATCATGCGTAATAAGGTTTGATTAGGATAGATTTTATGATTGACTAAATAAAGGCTTAAATCAAATTTCTTTATTTATTGCAAACGTATAAAACACTCTACAATAATTATGCAACAGTTATCTAGATTCAATTTACATCAATATTCACAAAAATACTACACAATTTTAAATCTAACATTCCTAAAACTTACAATTACTATTACTGCTCTAAGTATTGAGTTAAAACATTTATGTATGTCCCACAGACAAAACAGTCATTTATTTACATTTTTTTCCAGAAATGTCTCCCTCTAACCTCCTTGTCTTTCTGTTATACAAAAATGCATCATCCACCAACACTCTTGACAGTTTCGCTGCCATCCGCGCTTGTCAAACAGTAGTCTGATGTGTTGACCTGACGAAGTTCCTTGGCACTGTCACACTATCCGTCATAGACACTGCCAAGTACGCCACTTTCATGCCTTACCTATCTATCTATTACTACATTATACGTGGCCTTAGGAAGGAAGCTTGTACATCCAATAGGTGATAAAGATTCAAAAATCCACACGAATATAAATCAGACAGAAAATCCAAACATAGTCATAACGACAAATTTTAAAAAGTGCAATTAGACTCGTAAAGAAAGAACGTACTCGAGAACCATCCAGAACGATTACAAACACGTAACATGTACCTCATTCCCGACACAGGATCCAAAAAAAGCGAACAACACACGGTGGTGGCTACTGAAGAACTTTGTGCCTTACCTAATACCACAATAACTTTTACACTTGCACTGCTATATTTTTAGCATACCACAGTGACGCCCAAAAATTTTGCAACGCGAGGGGATTTTGCCGGTTGATGCAGGCAGGAAGTTTCTAGGAGTTGCGGTAAGTTTCGTACACGTCCTAGTCGCATGAGTAGTATATTTTAGATTATTTTTAATTTCCCTTTCCTCCCTTAAAATTCCCTTTTTTCTCTCGACTCATCAAAATTCCATTTGTTGATGTCTCAAAATTAACATGACCCCACTGTCTTCTCAAAGCCACTGGATGAGCACTTTTTTCAGGTTCTGAGCCCCTCAAAAAATCATACGACCCCAATGTCGTATCCAAGTGACTAGATGAGCCATTTTTTCATTCTTCACTGATGATCAATGTTATAAGTCCAATAAAACATTTAATAAAAATTTATTTTAAAATTTGTTTTTAAGGATTTTTTTAAAAACAAATACTGGTATTTGCTTATGCCCACCACCATCTTAGCAGTAACCGATCGTTTTCGAATAAATTCAATCAGTTTTCCAAAATTCGATTTTAATAAGATACATTTTTAGATGTTTATTATACACAAGGGATATTTTCCTGTAGGACCCACGACCGCTCCACAAAACTGAGTTATATTCGATTGACTTACAATAAAATATCAGTTTCCAAAATCCAAAAACGTTCGAGGATGGTAGTGAATCGCACTCGCCCATTGTAGAAGTCACTTATTTCGCCAGCACAAGCTCTTCTAGGTGTTAGGTGATGTTCTTCCTTCAGTATCTGCTGATATTCTAACATCCGCAACCATCTATGGCTATTTATATAGAGGTCCCCGAGTCTGTATAATTATATTTCGTATCATCACTCGAACTCGCATTCACACTTGTATCATCCCAATGTTAAATAAATCCATGTTGTCTCCTTCGTTCATATTTTACGCCTCTCATGTCTTCTATCATGGCTACTTTTACTGAATGTCTTGTCACAGTATCGACATGGGTATCGATGTCGATGAATATTCTACGCTCATCATAAACGGACCAGAAATGTCTTGACTATTTCGTAACTACTTCACGACTCAGCAACTTGAAAATACATTTGAGGGCCTGTAAAGGATTCATTCTTCTACCTGCCAATCGATATTTAAGGGAATTGTGACCACTTTGTAATGGTGGTTTGGCCCCTATTGAAGCGAATAAATTTGTTACATCATCGGTGAAGAGATCTGATCAGATCAATGAAATTTCACGAGAATTGACGTCAACGATCCGTATACATCAATGCAACTACTGTGACAAGACATTTGTGTATGCTCGTTATGCAAGGAGGTATGGCATAAGCAAATGCAAGATGAACCTACGTCCATGGTTTCATATACTTATCAGCTTCGAGCTTTCCGTACCTTGAGCTTGAATTCCGAGTTCTCACAGCGAAAGCAGTCGCCCGTCAAGGTGTTCTTATGACTCAACTGTTGATGACAACTTGGTCAAACAAGCTTCTCAGATGCAACCGAAGTGACAACGTAGTCCAGCGATCAGTACATCAGCATGGTCGAAGTGACCGCAGTCACTAGCGAACATCTCGACAAACTTAAGCGAACTTCTTGTCATTTTATCTGAAGTTGTGGTGAACATTGGTGAAAAACTAACGAATTATTCAGGATACCATTCAGGATGTAAATGCTCAAAGAACAATATATAGCAATGCGTAGAACTCGTCTGCGAGAGTTAATAATTTTTTTCGTAAGGCCTCCATGCCTTTACTACAATTATAATGTGAACATGAAGTTCCCAATACTCTCGATAGATTGTGAAAGGAAATATTTACTCTTATTAGTTCAGCCCCGAGCTACTATACCCTTTCATATGTTCTCTTAAGATTGGAAGATATTTACCACTCATAACCAGAGTTGGGTATTTGCTAACCTAAAATAAGCAGCTAAAACTACTTATGACACCATTTATCTTGTGTACACTAATTAGTAACCAAATGACCAAAAAAACTATATCTCTTAATTTATTCAAAGATGTAAGCGTAACATTCATCATTGCCCTGGTAACTCAGTGGCAGAGCATTTGGATTTTAATCTAGTGGTCCATGTTTCGAATCCCTGCCAAAGTTACAAATTGTTTCATTTCATCTTCGTTCTAGCAATCAGCTAACCGTCAACCGTCAGTAAATTTACAAGCATGAAGAAAGGTTTCAAAGTAGTAGTTTTTCTCCGGGATCACCTACATATAAAAAAAACGAACAGTCCTTGTGAATGGAGTTTTATATATATATAAATATATATATATATATATATATACACAAACAATTGTATATATAAACACACATGTATATATATATCTAAGTTATACCTGATCAATTTCCAATAAAATGTTATAATTTTCCAGAAACCTAAAAACTCATTGCATTTAAATTGAAATTGAATTTCCTTATACATTACATATATTACATTCAAGTTATATCCTACAGTACAGCAATGAGTACATACCCTATCACTTACATAGGTATACCCGATCGACTGCTGATAAAATCAATCAGTTATTTAATAATTAATAAAATGTATTTAATACTCACATGTAAGGCTCTTAGACTACTTCCAAGCATGGCGAACACCATCGAAACAGCACTTCACCCTCCAAAGAACTGACATTACATACATATCCATACTACTTATGCTGACACATGTGAAGTGCTGTTTCGATGGTGTTCGCCATGTTTGGAAGTAGTCTAAGAGCCTTACATGTGAGTATTATATACATTTTATTAATTATTAAATAACTGATTGATTTTATCAGCAGTTGATCGGGTATACCTATGTAAGTGATAGGGTATGTACTCATTGCTGTACTGTAGGATATAACTTGAATGTAATATATGTAATGTATAAGGAAATTCAATTTCAATTTAAATGCATTGAGTTTTTAGGTTTCTGGAAAATTATAACATTTTATTGGAAATTGATCAGGTATAACTTAGATTTGTGTGGGATGATCGGACCTACAGGAAGATATCCCTTTTGTATTATAAACAATTACCAGTACAAATTAATTATCTTAAAATCAATTTTTTCAAACGGATTGATTTTATTGGAAAACGATCGAGTATTGCTAATATGGTGGTGGACGTAAGTAGATATCAGTATTGCTTATTAAATATTTCAAATTTCTTGAAAAAAATCTAAGTTTTTAAAATAAATATTTATAACAGTTTTTAATGAATTTTTAATATTGATTACCAGTGAAGAGTGAAAAAAATGTGTAATCCAACTGCTTCGAGAAGACATTGGGGTCATATGATTTTTGAGGGAGTTAAGAGCCCGAACAAATGGCTCATCCAGCCGCTTTGAGAAGACATTTGGGTCCTGCTCATTTTGTGACATACACAAACGGAATTTTGATGAGTCAAAGGAGGAATGGGAAATTTTTTGTGAAAAAAAAAGGAACATTTTGGGTGAATTTTGGGAAGTTTTTTTTTTTTTGTTCTCTAGGGTGGGTTCAAAGTCAAGGCTAAAAGTCAAGGTCATTCAATATGGCGGCTGGGGCTGTAACGTCATAACATGGCGGGGGGGCGCCACGCTCGGCGAGTACTACACTCAGGCTCCTTCCCTTGAAGGAACTAAAATATACTACCCGCATGCTCTTTAAGGATGGCTGGCCAGTGACCCATCTCCAAATGGTCTGTGACGTCAGCGGTATTCCCTGTGCAACCAGGAGTGGCAGCAGATTGATAGGGGAGGAGAAGGAAGTCCCGCTTGTTGGCATGTTACTAGTGAGTGCAGGTAGCTAGAAATGGAGAGGGGAGTTTGCATGGCTCGTCTTGTCGCCCTTGTGCGTCCAAATGCTGTTTTATTTTGACGCCTTCTCCTTAGTATTTTCATCCCGAATAGACTCCTTAACTTCCGAACCTTCGTAAAGTGTCATTCAATAAATGAAACCACAATGGTCTTAGCCGGTGAGCCATTGTGGCTTCCCAGTTTATTTTGGAGCTTTGGGTAATATCCCTTTCTTCTTGGCAGGTTGTACAACCACATTAGTTGTCATTGAAACAGCTTATCTGATGCTTTTTGATCATATTGTGTTTTCATTATGTTGCTATTGATCCAGAGGTGCTGCCGAGTAAAATCATGCAACCTCACTAACTTTCTACACAGTTCACAAGCATATTCTGGTGTGGCTACTTCTTCCTCAGGTGCTCGACCTAATAGGAAGTCATTAGGGAAGTGGAGCTCCCAAATAGCATAATTAAAATGGGGTTACCCTGGTAGATTAATGATCTTCTGAACAATAAACTAGCATATTTAAAGACGCCTTTATGTCTCAGCCTTTTTAGATTTTTGACACAAACATTGATAGGTAAGGTAATAGATTGTAGTTAAACCTTTCAACTATCCCATCTGACTGGGTGTGAAACACTGTGGTTTGTGACTTTCTCATACCTAAGTTTTTGGATACTTCTTGGAACAGTTGTCTCAAAATTTCCTTCCTTGACATTTCCTACAGTTGCATCAGGTGATAAACCTGTTCCTTGGTTTAGGATTAATAATACTTCTGGCCATTGCTAAAGTAGATTTGAACTATGCCTACAAGATGGCATTGATTTCATATATTGGTGGTTGGTAGGGAGCCCAGGATATCTACAGCAATCCTTTAGAATGGATCATTGCCATAGTGTTCCTGAATCCTGGATCCATAAAATTTCATTTTTTTACATTAGTGTAAAACACTGTTCAACTTTTACACATCAGATAACATGTTAGCTCGTCAAATAAAATTGGTTCTTCTCCATAGTTTTCGCTTAATCACTCATCAAAGTCACAAAATTGCCAATGCAGTGTAGCCAAAATCAAAAAAGTAATTAACAAATGAATTCAAAATTACAGTGACTGGAAGTCATTGTATCAATGCATTTTATGACTTGTTTGACAAAAGTTTTTAAAATTTCCGTAGTAGCCAACAGTGAATGTTATGCAAAAATTTACTAATTTTAACTTAATTAATTTTTAAAAAAATTCAAAACTGTATCTCTTTTGTATCTATGATATAATCTTGAAGTAGCCTATATAATTTATTATCAATAAGAATTATGTTGTTTCTGCAAGTTAATTATCTACATTTTTGATTTTGGAAACACCACAACAACCATTTTGTGACTTTGATAGGTGCTTATGCTAAAACTATTGGACCTAGTTATTTTTTATTGGGGGAAGTGATATTTTATCTGATGTGTAAAAGTTCAACAATGTTTGGCATAAATATAAAATAATACACTTTCATGGTTCCAGTGTTCTTAACTCTTTCTTTAATTATCGAACCCTTTCTCACTTCACTAGTGTCACACATACAGCAACCACTTCTACACATCCAACCGTAATGGAGCCAGTAGAATATCAGGCGAACTCTGATGAGTGTCAAATTTTTCCCAAAAGATCAGTCTGTTGCAGTGTAATGCGAACATTTTCAACGTTTCTGACCACATATATTTTCCATTGTTGCTCTCCCATTTCCTTTAAAGCACACTATTAATGTGAATACGAGAATTCTACTCTACCAAATAAGATTTCGTTTTAGCCTGTAGACTAGATATCTCCTCCTAGTCTATTAATCGGTATTTTGCTTTCCGCTCCAGTATAATTTCAGACCCAAGACCAACATTACAGTTATGGATTCACTGTAACTTACTTCTTGGCACTGGCTGTAAATAGATAAATGTGGCTCCATGATTGGGAACCTGAGTTGTGAATAGCTCACATGCTCTCTGTCCTTCTGGGTTCTTGAAATATAGTACAATGTCAAGAAAGCCTGTTAGGTACATACCAAAATGAGCCTGCCATGCAGATAATGATGAAAGTGAGAAATTGCCTTCACAATGCCTAGGAGACTTTTAAGAGTCACACAGATGTTATCTCAGGATTATGATGAATTTTTGAAATACTCCAGTCATATCTTCCTCCTTTCCTGAACTTGTAAAAACAGCCCAATAATAAGATCACTAGTATCTGTAGCAAATCTGTACTCGTCCTTCCTGTTTGGAGACTTCAGGTCTGGTGTTAAAGTCAATTTTTCTTCTAACATTGTAATGCAACTTCACATTCAGGGGTCCAATGCAGTTTACTTGTCACCTTTGTTAACTCAAGCAGTGGTTTTTTTTTGTCGCGAGCCCATACATGAAATAATATTTATGTACACACAGGACCAGGAAACTTAATTCTTAAGTTTGTGAACTGTCTAGTTCAATTTCTAACAGCTTTAGTCTTGTCTAAGTATGTCTCTATTTCATGGGCCTACACTACAAATCCAGAGAATTTAACTTTCTTAGTAACAAGTGTCAGATTGGCTGTACCAATGTTCTGAAACACAGCATCAAGACAAGTACGATGTTCTTCGAATGTTTTGCCTGTGATGACAATGTTGTCCAGGTAAGCCTGACTGATATCCATTGAGAGGGCTTTTCCCATAAGGGGTTCAATTTTAGCAGCATCATTGCGTAGATCAAAAAGCATAACTTTTAACTGCCATGGTCCTTCTCCTTGGATACTAAAGGTAGTCTTTTCCCGATTGTGCAGAACAACTTCACTTCTCCAATATCTGTAATTTTGTTCAAGGTCAAAATCTGTGTAACCACCTCACTCGATGAAGGTAATAGTTTGGTTTGACATTAGACTACTAACCAGCATGCTGGTGAGGACAAATCCTCACGAGAGGATACCACCAACTCAACAATGCCAAATCACAGTACACCAAGTCGAGTATCGATACAGCACTCCAGCCTACCCAACACATATGGTCTCAAAATATTTTCATCCTCAATCAGCTAAATACATCGTGCTTTATAATGAAATATGCCAAGTTTCGAAAGTACTCTCCTCTTGTCACTTGTTGGCCTCGTCCTCCTCACTATCATCACGTTACTGCTGGCAGGGGATATCGGTTCGCTGGAGCCTGAATCGCTGAATCCAACTCAAATACCTGCACCTGTACCAAGACCACCAGCGCCGATACTGTTCTTCAAGAAAATTACGAATTCCCTCTTTTTCACTGAAGATACCTTCTTGTTGATAACAGAGATAGGAGATGCATCCATGAAAACGAATGGACACTAGTTTCATTTAACGTTCCAATTTCCTCATGGCAGACAAACTATCAATCTCGCCCGTTCTTCAAACTGTCGACCAACTCTGCAACAGTCCTCATGTGGTGAACAACTCTGTAACTGATTAAGCAAGGGAGGGCGACGCAAGCTGGCATTCAGAATGATGGCCATCACAAGACACAGGTGTTCTTCCATCATAAGCAACAAGGATCACCTCCGAAAAGTAGACTTCCCAGTAGAAAATTTGGATCTCTGTTTTCGAAAACTCACTGCAGTGTGGAACCACTTGCCTCAGCTCAACCCACCTCTTTAGTCAGTCTTTCTATCTTGGACACAGCAAGCCTCAACTCACTAAAAAATACATTCTGTTCTGTTTCCTGGGTTAGTTTGTAGACACATACATATAACATAAATAGTATCCATGTCTGCACTATAAAGATACAGTGTCTAAATAATTTCAACACAGGAATTTACTTTTACAATAAACTAAAGAAGTTGAAAACACTAGTAGCATCCAGTCCACAACACTTTTTTTTTAATAAGTCCTCAGTACACACACAGCCCAGTCAGTTTCTTCTTGCTCGATGGATACGTGTGTTTATTACGAAGGATCAGAAAGGAAAAACAAAGCCAACAAAAAATTAAACTCCTTTGCACCCAGTACATAATCAAACTACAATAAAAACAAGTTATACTCTATATTAACTAAATCCTAAATCGCTCCTTCATCAGTCCACTGAAACTACTTATTCACATCTGTAGCAACAAACTCTGGTTAGGAATTTTCCTAGTAATAAGAAAGTATATCACATCTTGAAATGGGAATATAAATTAGTTTAAATGGATAACATAAAATCTAAGCAAACTCTCCTAATTATAATAATACCTAGAAGTATTTAAGATCTCTCTCTCTCCCTCCTCATATTTCACATGTCATAGATAGTTGTTTACATTCACTTTACGGATTACAAAAATGTCAACCGCTGGGTGTATTTCATTACTTAAAATAAAAACAAAACATTTTTTGAAAACTGCCATAGTCAGTAAAGTTCATAAACCTACAACTTAATCAATCCAAGTTAAAAAGATAAAATCATCACTGTGCCATCTCCAAAACACCCCCCTCAGGCACAAAAATTAGAGCATGACTCTGACCAAGCTCATCACAAAATATCAGTGTGGTTTTGTTATTTTTTCTAACTTCTGCAAGAAGGACTTAACAGAATGTTCCCCCCTCCCCTTGAAGTAGAAGTGATCACTGCAAAGTTTTAACAAACCTCTT
Source organism: Medauroidea extradentata (assembly GCA_003012365.1). Taxonomy (NCBI): domain Eukaryota; kingdom Metazoa; phylum Arthropoda; class Insecta; order Phasmatodea; family Phasmatidae; genus Medauroidea; species Medauroidea extradentata. Next base: position 7,801 of record PNEQ01084249.1, on the reverse strand, counting down.
CCTTCTAAACACCTAACACTTTCTCAACTAAAAGTAAACGATAACACAAGACACAACATTTACACATGAACACTCATCTCTTGAGCACATACTGTATCGTTACTCGGAGCAACAACCAGCAACATTAGGAAAATCACCTATTTCTATCATATATGGGTTGTGCATAGGCCTAGTTACAAACACTATCAATGCAGAAATAAAAATTAATACAACAGATGCAAAGTGACCACAATAATTCCGGTGTCCCAGGTGGTTGCACAACACCTCTGGGAATTATCATTCGAAATATTTACTCAATGATCCACTTACATGGGGTATTAAACATGGGCATTTCAGGCTCAAAACAATAATCAATCGACGGAATAACTGTCTGCACTGACGTGGTATGATGGGAATATTCCGACTTTCTTAGTTTTGACCAAGGGGCTGAAATCACATGAATGAGGTTGAATTGTGTGACTGAATGGTAATCGCGTAGGTAAATTCAATTACGGCATGTTCTTCTTCCAAACACAATTGGCAATCACATAGTACAGCAATATTGATTGCTACTAGACGACCATCTTCTACTTCGACTATCTTGTTGGGACACATTTCAAATAAAATTTTTCCTCACCATGTGCAATTAAGTATCTCTCAGGCCTTACTTAGTCACAACAAACAATATTTCAACCCGGAAGCTAAAAGTACACCTTCTTGTCAACAATTCAGCTGTCTCACATTGGTATACTACTTTAAGGAATAAGGCTCCAAGAAAGGAATCACCTGAATACCATGATATATAACGAAGGCTTTTCTCTAAAGGCCAGCAATCCTGCAAAAACCTACTAAACGCTACTAATGGTTCATGACTGAGAAGGCAAGTACTACCCTCCCAACAAAATAGAATTGGCAATGATCTAAAAAAAAATAGCCAATCCGAGTGAAACTTTTTCAATTGGCACCTTCAATTTAACAAATAATGTATCTTTTAACAACTGACTACTTGTCTTTAAATGAAAGCGCAAGTGAAAATTCTCAACTGGAATGGTTAACCGACAGAAGCCTTTACATTGAACTTCCGCCTTTTTTTAAATTTTGTTGTCAAAAATACTCCATCCATTTTAAGGTTGCAGCTAATCATTCACATGAATAACAATTACTTTTGCACAGCATAATTTTCATTTGAAATATGGAAAAATACAAGGTAACTGTGTTAGACACAATCACAATGTGAGGAATCAAGATTTAATTCTATTGCTTTAATTAATTTTACTAGTAATTTTTATTTTGGCTACAACCTTAGAGAGGAGAGAGTATAGTGGTGAATATTACAGAAGAGATCTTATTATACGTACACTTGTTCAGGATTTAAATTCTAGTTGTCATCTGAGTTTGTTTAAACACGAACACTGCTAAAGTCATCTGGATACTAATACTCTGTGCAATTTCTAATTCCACACCTGAATACTCTGTAATGACTAATTTCTCGAAAAATTGTGAAAACACTATGAATTTTTTTCAATTTGCCGTCAATTTTTTTAAAACACAGGTTACAGCCTCAGTTGTCACTGTTACACAGTTCGCCGAAGTAACTAAATCTGCATGTACATTCAGTAGTCTACTTGTTTCCTTATCATTTCCTATTTACTCGTTCAGTACCTCAGTGGGAAAAATCTACGAGGTTTTCTTTATTGCTGCTAATATTTTTATTACAAATTATATTACAGCACTCCATATTAAAAAATATACAGAGCGTTCGAAAAGTCCTGCACGATAACGTACGAGGTGGTAGGGGTGGTTGTGGTGAGCAATTTGAGATGGCAAACCCGGGGTCAAAGCTGTACCGTTACGCCACTACGAGCAATGTAAAATAATAACATGTTTGGCAGCGTCGCAGCCCAAAGACGTGGTTTGTCTTGCGTCGGAGTTTATGTTTTAGAAGATTCTAGACAACCGGAAACATTTCCAAACGCCCGTCGATTGGTCTGGAACATTCAAACTGGGTATAAGTTAAGAATTTCGCTCTAATGTACATCGGTTTCCGGCAAGTGAGTAAGGTTGTCGTGTTTTCCCGAGGAGTTGAAGTGAGCTAACAGCACGTGTTTGTGATGGGAGACTCGCCATATGATAATCGTGAATTGACAGATATCCATTTCACCTATGAATTAGCAGATGGAAATGCCGCTCGCGCGCAGCAGTTTTAACGGGAACGCTACCCATTGCGACGGATTCCGCAACCCCAGTTGTTTTCACAGCTTCACAATCGCTTAAGGGATCATGACACATTACAGGTATGCTATTGGTGTAGTAATGTAACTGACCTTTATTTTATGTGGTCTCTAAACATAAACAGCGGTAAAGTATTATTTGTGTTTAGTTTTGAGGTTTTGTTTGTTTTATGTTATACACGAATAAAATAAAATCCTCGTTTTACTGTTCTTATCACAAAATGGGAGAAACACTTGAAGTGAATTTTGGATTTAATGAGTTGACAGTTATGATGAATTCACTGTTAAGTTTCTTCATTTTCTAGTCTCATCGCCCTCGAGATGGACGCCCTGGGACACAAAGAACGCCACAAATGGAAGAAGCCATTCTTCAGCAATTTGAAACCAATCCGTCCACAAGTACGCGTGCTGTTGGTAGTACTCTGAACATCAGTTACAGCATGGTACATGAGGTAGCATCCGATGACGGACTCCACCTTTTCCACTTCCAGAAAGTTCACAAATGCAATCTGGAAGATGCACCGCTACGGATGGTCTTCGCAAGATTTCTAATCGATCAGGTTGCAAACAATCCTGATTGGCTGGATTTGATCATGTTCAGCGATGAGGCTACCTTCACCCAGGTTGGTGTGATTAATTTGCATAATCGCTACCAGTGGACACACGAGAACCCCATGGCACGTACATCCGAGCACATCAAGAACGATTTACTGTGAATGTTTGGGTTGCTATGATCGGCCGCTATTTCATAGGACCCTACATTATGCCCGCTCGTTTAAACGGACAGGCCTACGAGATTTTTCTAGAATAAGTTCTTCCAGAGCTTTTGGAAGATGTTCCCCTTGAAACGAGAAGAAACATGTGGTTTCAGCATGATGGGGCGCCAGTGCATTTTCGACGAGGAAGGAGTTTGACAGTTTTTGGACCAAGACGTTTCCGGGTAGGTGGATGGGAAGGGGAGGACCTGTTCCTTGGCCACCACGATCCCCTGACTTTACGCCCCTCGACTTTTTTTACTGGGGTTACATGAAAGAATTGGTATATGACGGGACAGAAATTAACAACGTGGAAGAACTAGTCGCCAGAATCGCCGTAGCTACTGGAATCATTAAAAATAACGCAGAAAACATTGCTGGAGCAGTGTACGAGTCGCTCATCAACCGTGCGCACCTTTCTTTGCGAGACGATATCCGTGGCGGCAATTTTGAACAGTTCCTGTAACTCCAAAAGTCTGATAAAATGTTGCTAGCGTCGGATTCAAACACTGTACGACTGCTGCTGCGTAAACGGACAGGATTAATGTCAAACATTGTTTGCAAGAGTTTGGAAATTAATTTTATGTAATGTTAATGCGTTAAGTTCAATACGTACATACTTCATAATCCGCAGTGTTTTTGTTTATTCTGGTTGGCGACAAGTCGTACTAAAGACGCAAGGAAATGTAACAAGTTTACAATTACGTTAAATTGTACAGTGCCATCTTTCTTTAATAAAAGTTGTTTTGCAATGTCTAGTCTGGCACGTTTTATTATTCCTTTTACATGGAAAAAGAAATTGTGCATATTGACGAATTATGGTAAAAGCAATAAGGTTTCGAGAATACAAATTTAATAAGCAAGGAATTGGAACGCAGCTCCTTTGCAAGCCTCTACAAAAATTGTGCTATGTAATAACACAAAAATAAAAACAGCACAAGTAAATGGAGGAAAATGTTGACGTTTTAATTAATTCATTGGTTCACCAATTACTCTAACATTTCTCAGTGCGTTAATAAAACAACTGAATGATACGAAATGGGAAAATGGAGTCAGAAAAGAAATGAATAAAATGGACACGACAAAAGACGAAGAAGAAAGCAAAAAGGGAACCTTGTCGGGTTTGAACCACCAGCGCTTGTTACTGTTGGTCTGGAAGCCAACACGTCACTGCGCTACGGAGACACACTATCTAGTGAACTACTGCAAACAAGGACGAGCAGATGCCGCTTCCCTTTCTCGGAGTAGTGCGACGTTGCCAAACATATTCATAATAATTCATTGCTCGTAGGGGCGTATAGGTTGAGCTTTGGCCCAGGGTTTCCCATCTCAAATTGCTCACCACTACCACCCCTACCGCCCCGTACGTTATTGTGCAGGACTTTTCGAACATCCAGTATGAGTGACTTTAAATGCTCTCATTTATCGGGACATGACAGATTATATTTAAGGATACAGAATCAGTGTACATTACCACCTATTTAAGAAGTTCGAAGAGTGCAGCAGCTATCACCCCAACCCTCATTGATCGGCTCCATATTCGAAATGATTCAGTAACAGCTCTCCTCTTCCTACGAGCACAAATCAGTTCCACCAGCACTATGCTATGGCAACTTCCTTCTTTCCCCCATGTTGTGATGAGGGATAGCTATATCAATTCATCAACAGGTCTAAATTTTCAAAAATACTCCTAACTCAAACTAACACACAAAACACTTCAGACACATAACAATTAAATGACAGATAAAACTTCAGATTCAATACCAAGTAATTTTCCTTCAAAAATAAAAAAAAAGCCGTGAGATTATTTGTATACGAAACAGAGATATATAATTTAAACATTGGCGGCTTGAGTGTTGTTGCCAGGTAGGGCACAAGTTGCAGAGAACTGTGCAGGTTTGTGTGCTAGTTGATGCTACAACTACTGACACACTGGCATGTAAGTGCCGCTTATTACTGACTGTTCAAAACTCAATAAGTAGCCAGTAGATACTTCATGGTCATTGGTGTGCAGCGACGCATTCACGAGTGTGTACAGTTCTCGACAAATTGTGCCCTACCTGCCAACAACCCTCAAGCCGTCACTCCATTTAAACCATCAAGAAGCTAAAATTGCTTCACAGTAGGCTCAAGATAAAAACAATTAGAAGTTATCAAGGCATCTTTCCAAGAAAATCAAAACAATATAAAATAAAAATATTAAAATTAATGGTAGGTCTAGTTTACAGCCCGAAGCTTCAGTGTCTACATTGCTTTAATTTGTCATTATATATACTAAAATATGAAGTAAAAACATTAGTGACTTGATCAAATAAACTACAGCTGGTACAGGGTAGTGTGAGACAATACCTCTGCTCATAAAAGAAAAATTGTTTCATCCCGTCCTTGTACGCTCCTCTTTACCTTATACAAATTTGTTCTCACCTGGAAAACAATTCCAAAAGGTCCGTGCCTCCGATGAAGAAATTTTACCTGCAGCCTTTTTTCCTGATAGGAATTTGCACAAATACCTCCTATCCGACCTGGTACTTAACTTCCATCCTGTGCTGGTCGGATGTGCTCTGTGACCTGGTGCAGAAGGTCACACTACTTGTACCTCAATCTCAAGATTTCCTCTTCATGAACAGCTGATTCATGTTCATCTCTGATGATATCACCATCTCCCTATCATAATCTAAAATAAAATAGCTTTATATAGTGCTTTCCTAACATTAAATATAATACGTGAATTTAGCCATGCTTAAAAATGTATCCCAGTTCTTCTGGTTCGCGACACATACTGTGATAACGTAGTCATAAGGGTACTATGAAAGCACTCCAACACACCACAATCCTCTGATGTTTATTATCTGCAAATTTTCTTTATGAGTCTGGAGAAAACACTCTATTTGGGTCAGTTATAATGAAATGGAGTACCAAGTGTCTATAAATAACCTGATCTTGTTAAAATTCGCCACTTCCCAGGAGTTCCCTATCGGGGCTATTCTTGTTTCTGGCCATCTCGTTGCAATGTTTATTGTGGCCACTACCAGCTTATTTCTTTCATTCTGTGGTTTAAGAAATTGCTCCATAATGTTTCCACCTACTCCTAAGGTTGCGTCAGTGTGTGTTTCAATTCGTAAGCAATAAAAAAACCTAATTGTGCTCTTCTGCACAATTACCAAGGTACACCTACCATATTGAGCATCCTGTTTTATTTGAAGTCTCTCTTACTCTTTGCCTGTTTGGTAAAACTAATATTATTCTTGTAATAACTGTGATTAGTTAGCGTAATATGTAGACATAAATCTATGTATATATATTATAAGTATGTTGATCAAAGTGCATGTGTGTAGCCTATATGTGTGTATGTATACGTTAGGTGTCCTGTAATTACTTTCCCAAATTATAATTACTTTCATCTACTCACGGAATGGGCAAATGTAAAAAATCCTTACTTTGACCTTTGCTCCAAAGGATTAATCTAATGTTTATGTATTTTACTACGTTTGTAATGCATTTCTTTATGTATGTTTTTAAATTTTTTTTTTTTGTGGTTGTAATGCAAGCAATGCTTCTTCTTGTATTAAAATAATACTGATTTTGAGTAGACAGGTCTCCAGGTTTGTTGAATTCTCCACTCAGTCAAACTTTATCATTGAAAATATGCAAATTTATTCTTGGGGTATATTTTATTATCATTTACGAAAACTGTTTAAATACAACCATTTTGCACCCATAAATCCAAATTTTTCGAGGGGAGGACCCCCAGAAAACCCACTTGGGTTGGGAAAGGGGTCGGTGTACCTTTACTGAATGCTCCGTGTCTTCACCGATGTTTGTATCCACGATGCGCCAGTGCATTACATCCACGCCTGAGCTACTTGCCGGGGGTATGACCCTTATATTCTCTAGGAGAACACGTTGTCATGTTCCTCTAAGAAACACCCCACCTACATCAACTACACTATGACACAAATCAAACTGCAATACTATGCAGGGAGGCATTTTCCGCCCTACTCGGGAACCATACTGCAATTCACATTATTCTTTTTGTCTAGTTCGTCATCTTCCCACCTCCGCGTGCAACCAGTCGAGCCAACCCATCAGCGGCGCTCATGACAACTCGTTGAACTTACTATCGAGCAAACAAAGGCTGCTCGTACTGTTCCGCGCGGTCAGTCAAATACAACGCAGAGACACATCTCCTGGTACGTTGTAGAAATCTCTTGCGCAACGGGTATAAACTCGCAAGTTGTCTTAACTGCGGCTAACGACACCACTGTTGAGCATTTAGCTCAAAAACTTCCCACACTTCCCGGTACACAGGTCAACTACCAGCTGGTAAGTTATGACATACATATCCAACTGGTTGAAGCTAATGTCAAAAACCGTTTGCAGCCGAAATAAAAAAAATAATTAAAGCAGTAAATGTAAAACATTTTAAAATGTATAATATATATTCCGTGCCAATAAAAAGGCAAAGTGTAGTGCTTTCTATATTGCACATTTTACGGTTATCGCAGGCCTATACATTTTGTGTACACAACAGCCGTAACGTAAAATGGTGTTTGAAATTCTAAAATTTTTTTTTCTCGCCACGTGCATTCGGAATTAAACCAGTAGGAACCTGGCAGGACTTTGTTCGGTTTTTGTTAACATCCATGTTGAAAGTATGCACATAAGATTATTAAATCATTTTTGATTTAATTATGATAAAATATATAATTCACATTTTTTTAGTGTTTTTTTTTTTCAACCGTAGTGTAACTGTGTTAACATTAAATATTTTTATGCATAAAATCATCCAATTTTTCTCTCTTTTTTTTTTTTTTTTCCAGAGTGTGTGGCTTATTT
>PNEQ01084248.1:11006-35011 GCA_003012365.1 Medauroidea extradentata | reverse complement strand
CTACAAATTGTCATCCCTTAATATCAAATGGTTCCCGTCAAATTCAATAAAAACCATACTTGCAACCCCATCTTCACAGGGGTTTCCTGCCCTTAGGAGTGGTTTCCAGGCATTCGTTGCCAGACATTTTCTAACTGTTATTTTGCAAGGAACATCCTGTCACAGTTTGTCGCAGAGCTGATGACTCACCCTGTATACAACGTTTACAAACGCCTATTTATGAACTTTAAAATGGGGTATATATGGTCGAAAATTAAAGTCAGCCTTTCTGTCGTATTATTTTTTTTTTTTAGTTTTTAAACGTCAGATAAGTTATATTAATTACTGTCAATAGAAAATTCTCATAAAAAAACTTAAATGTTGTATTTATTTAATGGAGGAAAAGATGGCACGCGGTACTGTATATTTTACACATCTGAATACAAATATATAACATTTATTACATTTTGCGATGGTCTGTACATGATTTTCTGATGTATATTGAGGAGTGATGTTACGCACAAGTATTTCTGAATTATGTTTTAAAGTACCTCTCCAGCGTATTGTCACGCACTAAACTACCGAACACTAATGATTCACTAACAGAAACACGTACGTCCCAAATTATCTAAGTCGTTTGCACATTTACCAATATTACGAATTTACTCACTTGTTAGACTTCCCTTAGCTTAAAATAACTTCTTCGGTTTTTCTGTTGTTAGTGAAATCCGTGGCCAGTTAATATCTTAATAACAATCATAAGAAACTTTATGTTAACATGTTAAGTTATGCATCGAAATACTCAGTCTGGATTTTATCTCTAATTTTATCCCAAATAACTTACTAATCAAGTATTGCACCAAGCTTAACAATTCATTACAGAAGTTTATTGCTGGTGATCGCAACCAAATTGTGAAAAATATAAAATGACAATTAGCTGCTGAAAACAGTTCTATTATAAACATATTCATGAAATGATTTTATAACACTTTTCACATGTAGGATGTCATACTTAAAATGAGAAGCTAACGCTTTTGTATTTTCTATTTTATTATAAGCCACTTATACTTTTCTTGGTCGTCAGTGTAACAAGAAAAAAATCACACAGCCGTCATACAGTCAGTGATAGACTACATGATTATTATTATACTACATATGTAGTTCAATATAAATAGCTTTGCTCTTACATTAACTATGACAACTTAGTTATGATACAAGTGCAAAGAAGTTCTAATAACGAAATGTAAAACTTATAACAGGCCTACAATTTTAATATTCAAAAACATTGATGTTATAATCTTTTGTGGTACGGATGTTGCCAAAAACACATTTCGCTAGTTTGTCGGAAGAAAAAATCTTCTTCGGTTCTTTTAATTTCTTTTAGACTAAGTTATATGAATTGTAATCAACACATCAACATTTTTAACGGCTATAAACAATAAAACCATTCAGAATTACATTAAGAGCGAGGTTGAAACAATTTATTGCTTATTACATGAAAATCTCTGTAGTAAAATACATTCTAATTTAAAAAAAAAATTGGAGTCAACTGGATTATTAATGAATTTCTTAGTGTTTTGGACAATTGTCACTGAATAATACAAGCCCTTATAACTAGGGCCCGGTAGTTTTCGCGAAAAGATTTTTGCCCCACTTTGTTTCAGTGTCTTACGTGCACACCTGCAGTTCAACTTCATGGCTATTGACAGAGTGGTTTTGTGCAGAGTCGTTATTCATTTGACTGTGCCAATCAGTACACGGATAACTGTCACACATCACGTTTGTGATTTGCGGGTTTAACCTCCACACGCTGGGTGTAACGGCATCCAATCACTGACCACATAGCAGAGATGCAGGTGCGCACGTAAGGCACTGAAACAAAGTGCTGCAAAATTCTTTTCGCGAAAATTACCGGGCTCTACTTATAACTTTACACGTTATACAGTTAACATTAAACTTCTCACCATGACAGTTAAAAAAAAGACAAAAGTAAAACTAATTTGCGTATTTTCTTGAGGACTTTCTCACTTTCTATGTAATGTAATTATAAAGAAAGCTTTTTAATATGAAAATATACATAACGAGCAATCAAAAAACCTGCAAGACTTTAAAATTTTCAGTTTTTGTTAAGAACGTTCTTTAAACTAAATCTTAACTTGTACAAATGCTGCGTGTACGTATGATGCTTGTAAGAACACAAGAAGAGAAATAATGTTATATTTAATAACAGTGATAAGGTATCGTAACGCGACACGCAGATTTATATTAATTGAAGCAAAATTAATTACCTTTCAGTAAACAGTTTAACCTGATTCACCAATGAACGGCACAGTAGATTAACATACTTTCAAAATCATTTAAAAATAAATTACATGGGCTTTTACTAATTATTTTTTGAAAATTAATCAGACCCGTTTAAATCATAGAAATCACTGAACTGTTTGCGATTTTTTAAAAATAGAAATTAATGAAGCAAAATTTGTAGAAGTCACAAATTCCTGCATCCTCATAAGTTTTTATGTACCCAGTTCAAGTCGAGGTTGCAGTGCAATCTCTGCAAAGAGAATAGAAGAGTCTGTGTTTTTCTACCAGTCTGTGGACATTCAGGAGTATCGACTGATTTACGTGGAGTTTGTTGAGTAACGAATGGGTTAACCTAGTCCGCGGCTATTACTAACGTGACGGAGTCACGTGTCATCATACCAAATCAAAGTGGTCAAAACAGAGATATAGCGGGAAAAATTAGTTTCTGATGTTCTAAATAACAGTATTTCTACATGAAGCTCCTCCTGACAAATGCAAGATTAGTAGTCTTGAAATCACCTTTCTAGCAATGAGCAGCTCCAGCACTGCAAGAAGGCTTAAAAACTAGAGGCATGCAAAATTCGTGTTATCGTTTGATATTGAGCTAGACTTAAATGTCCTATATATACACATTAGTAAAATATGTGATTTTATTGGGCAAGAGCCTCTATGTACGCGTGCAAACCCTTTACAAGATATTGGTAGGGACCCGCATTCTAGAATTCATTGTCCTATGCATACAGTATTCTAGCTCCGTCTATTCGTTCAATGTCAGCTGTTCCACTGAATAGCCGCTAGTTGACAAATAGTCAGGGCCTGAGTATGCATAGTATAGTTGATTCTAACATGCAGGTCATTGAATTCGCAAAATTTCCATGTCCCTTGATGTTGGTCAGTCTACCTTTGACTCTTTTAACTATTGGCTAGACGCAGTCTCTGCAGCAGGCCTTATTATTGTCGGCCAATGAGAAACGTCGAGCGAACATTAACAGCTTCCAGTCTAGTCTGCTGTCAGAAAATAATGCATATTTTGGACAACCCTGCTTATAATTGAGGGGCTTAGAATGATACTGGTGTAACTCACATATATTGAGAGATGCATTTTTCATTAATATTGAACATGTTTTGTAAGAAATTTCCGTTACATTTATTACACTGTTTTACCCGATTTTCGTAGTAAAATTCGTGTAATAATAAAACATTGCTATATTTTATATGTAAAAGCAATTAATAGTTTTTTTTTCTGAAAATTTCTTTACACGACTTACACAACTATAATTCTATGTCTCTTAGTTATACGGATATCAGCGTGTGCGTGTGCTGTGCGTCTTGATAGTTATACCTACTTCAAATACAAGTACGTAGGCCTACATAAAAATTACCAATAATGTAACAAGTACAGCAGTATACATTTAGTTAACAGCTCTGCTAGTTTTAATGTGTTAGAGTAACATTAAAATACCAATTAAATATGTAAAGACTAATGAGAAATGCCAAAAAAATTAACTTCACGGAGCGTTACTCAATATTTAATTTATTCTCTTTACGAAAACGCTAGAACAGTAGCCACGAGCTGCCACATTAAATAGTTACATTGTTTTGTTGCAGCCTGTGTTGCCAGCCTACAAAACTTTTTTTAATATACGTGTAAGAAAGTGCATAGCAATAGTAACTAAATAAAATCATGATAAATTTGTTACAAAAAAGCTGCAATCTAGAAAACAGAGCAGAAAAAGTCGGACAAAGTGGAGGACGTAAAAGTAAGTCAGTTTGCATCAATATCATTTGTCGACCAACTGTGGTCGTCGAGATCTCCAGATCTGACTAAACTGGACTTCTTCCGATGTGGTTTCTCTCGGCGGGGTCGGTGCCCTGATTTTCGCATTTGGGAATCGTCCTGGCGCTGCTCAATACTCACCTCACATCACCCTTCATCAGCGCTGAAGACCTTGATGTTAAGCGTTTACCTAACTCTCACTCCGATGTGGTTTCTTAAAAGAAAGGGTTTACGCCACACGCGCCCAGGCAGTAAAAGATGTGACTCAAATTACACACTAGATCAACGACACTAACACTAGCATTATCCAACATGAAGCCAGTTACATGATACGATATGTTGAGTTATGTCGTATTCGGACAGAAGTACATGTGCAACATTTGTTGAGACGATATGTGAGGTTCAGCAAATTATTGCCCGTGTCATTCGATTTAAATAAGTATGTGTTTTAGTTACATATGAATCACTCTTTATGCTTACAAAAATGTTTATTTGTAAGGTTTAATATTTATTTTATAACAATATCCGCTAATTCTACTGTAACTCTTAATTCAATGCTTTTATAATCTTTACGCCTTCTATGGAAATGTGATACAATTATTTGCCTTACTTGTTCCCACTGTTACAAAATACTTTCTGAAATTATTTACAAACCAGCGTTTTTTAAATTTAAATTTTTTTGTCTTTCTAGACTAGTGCAGAGTTATATCCCTCATAAACATGCCAAAGCTTCCTACTGTAAACGTAGACCTGCAGTATATAGCTACATAAATGTCGTAACAGATGACTGAAAGCGTGTAGAGACACGCTAATCAGAGCTGGTAACTACGGGACTTTGTGCTATATTTTATCACATGCATGTGTCCAAGCAAGCTAAAGGAAGTTACTTGAGACTTACCGCAGGCAAAATGAACTGTGTCTCGTTTAAAATGTCACGGCACTTATATTATCGCGTTAATAAACGTACAAATTCTCAACGTTATACAGAGAACTCCTCAGAAGTTTATATGGCAGACGTAGCTACGAAAAATTAACTATCCCGAAGGTATTTTCTAAACTTAAGTCTTCATCTCTCATATTTATACTTATTTAATGCATTTCAAACTGTTTATTACGGGTGAAATAATTATGTGAACATTTTCTGGACCGGAATTTTTCGCGTACACAGACAACATGAAAACTCTTGCTTTGTTTGTACTTTTTTAACGTCTAGTTGTTAGTTCATTACATAAAAGACTTTTACAGGTAGATAAATAATTGATTCTTGTATCATATGTTTATAAAAATTGTAACTATTGGTTAATTTTATTTTGTTATATACATACAGGATGTCCGCGCTTAACGTTTAAAACTCTCCGTAGTGACGTAGATGACCTTCAGACAAGTAATATGATATACGACACTTGGGAGGTACTCGGACGGAAAATGCCTTAAAATTGGTAACGAAGATGTAATGTGACGTCACACCTGCGTCACGCCGTAGTCGTCATTTAGCAGCTCCAAATATGGCGCAGGTACAATCTCAACGGTTCGCCTCATCTGCATGCTGTCAGCATGACTCAGTTCATGTTTTGAAGTCAGACTCCGGGGTTCGAGTCTTGGTCCTTTCAAAAGTGTCAATGTTATTGTGATAGAATGTGATTTTGTTTATGTTATGATTGTTTTTTTCTTTGTCTTTACTTACGCAGCCCTGCAACGTGGTCTCGTTTTAGTTTCGCAAAGAAACGAAGCTGTTGCGTTACAAATCAAGATAATGGTTTGTTCGTGTAACGTTTCTTTAGTGACATCCTCTTTAGTTTATTGTACAGCAACGTTAAAGACTTTAGTAAGAAACAAGAATATGCATTGCAAGCATCGGTAACGTAGCTGTACCTCCTGTATATCGCGTGCTGTCTAACTGCAAGGCTCCACGTTTTTCTACAACCATTTCCTTAAAAACAGTCCAATTGAGAGACTTACGACAAGGCGACCTTTTTTTGTTCGCCGGTGCCTCCTGCTAGAAACTGTGCAATTTAACTGCCAAAAAATGCACTCGTATAAATGTTTATATTACTAGTAGGCTTAGCCAGTTCTATTATCTACTAACGATAAGAAATATTCTAAACCATATGTACAGATTGCAGATAACCGCATGGGAAAATTCATCATTTATTGCACTTTACTTTTGTTTATATGAAAAAAAATATTGGTTATTAGTGTCAAGTTTCAATCGCAAAAATAGCACTAAGATTTAGGACAGCCAAATAACTTGGATTAACATAAATTTATCTAATATTTCACAAGGAATTATCTCGTAGAGTTTAAACATGCTTTCATTAACACCCTACATATATTAAGGAAGATTCGATAGATTTTTATACTGAAACTCATAGGAAATGGGAAGGAGCCATTCCGTAATCGAGAACAATGGTATTATTGTACAATGGCAGTGCAAAGACTGTCAATGGGAGGAAAGAAATAAAGCACGCTGCAGGGTTTCTCATATCTGCTCAGCTCGCCATGGACCAGCTATAGATACAGGAGAGGAGGGCTTCATTGTGAAGCTCTAGCCATGCTCGGCTATTGAAGCAGTGTAGCGGGCCTCGACGTCACCAATACAGGAAGCCGTGTGGCAACTCCCCCTCCGGCGACTAATTTCGCGCTACGAAGCGCAGTTTCTCGGGGAAGGGGCAGGAGCGTAGGGGCAGCACAATTTTTCTCGCGGAACGTCCACCAGGGGGGCAGTTAGTCACTCGTCGAGGGTAGCTGTGACCCGGTGACATTTGACACGAGGGGGTCGGGACGCGGACGGATGCACTCAGCGCGGACAACATCGTGACGGACCGTCAGTCGCGATTTACACGGCGCGTCCGGTGAACATCGACCTGCCTGGTCAGTGATCACGACGCGACCATGGCTGACGGAAACATGCGAGACTCGTGGCTGTTTTCACGCGTCTCTGCTCACACATACCACACGATTTTACACTCGAGCACAACGATTTTGCCGCTGATGTGCAACAAGGATTTAAGTCACGTATTTATCAAATATAATGGGTTCATTGGTTCACAACTGAGACTTATTTTAATTGACTTTTGGTGAGATAAATAATTACATGAACGTATTTAAAATATTTCTACCTAAATGCTGACCGGATAATTGTTATGATTGACTTGAAATGAAAAATATAAATTAAAACACTCAATTCCTTTAAAAAAAACGGCATGGGGGTGTTGTAGGGAATAAACTAGTTGCTTTTTAATACGGCAATGTGAGTTCGATTCCCGGCTAGTTCGTAGTTCGTTTCCGTTTTTCTTGTATCGTATTTTGCTATCGACGGGCGTGTTTTCTCGGGGTACTCCCGTTTATAACGAACCTGCTTTCCGTTGCTTTTCCTTGCATACCTTAACCCCCCCCCCCCCCAAAAAAAAATTTCTCCAACCCGCAAAGTTAAAATGAATGTCCTTCTTTTCAGCGCGGTCGTAAATATATTGTCTCATTCATTAAAAAATTGGTTTCAATTAGTTGTACATCGATCTGTTATCTGCAGTATGATACGTAAACGATGAACTCGAAACATGTTAGTTGCATTTATAGCAAGCAATTTATTGCTTGTATTGCAATGCCAGATACAAATGACGTTATCTTTGGACCCCAAAACAAGTTTATAGGTCTGCGTGATCTTACTTTCTGATGTATACGTAACTCTGAAATTATGAAAACTTTTGATAAGAATGTGTGATAGTGAAATTCAATAATAAATTTTTTTTTTATACTTGCCACCTGACGAATTGAGGTATGTTTGTAACTATGTTTACTGAGCTGAAGGAAATCGACTCGTTTCTCGTCGATCACGCCAGCAATAAAGTGCGTTAATATATGGGCGCAATCGAACGTGTTTTATTTGCAATGAAATTGGTCAATTCAAAGCATTTTTTCTTTAAAAATTTAATTAATTTTTGAAGGTATGTTGCGTTGCGAAACCGCGCCAAAAAAGATACTTATTAAGTTTTTTTTAAATTTCCTAACAAATAAATATACCATACACCGTTGATATATTTTTGTAACCTGTTTGAAAACAACTCTCTGTACAGTCGTCCATTCTCAATAACACTTCGTCAACGTTACTTTTATTGTAACAAGAAAACAGTATTAATATTGTAATATTTGAATGAATTTTACAAACGGGGTATGACAAATTGAACAGCACGGCTAGTGAACGTTGTTGAATCGCAGAAAACCAAAAGTAACGTAAAGAGACAAAGTACGAAAAAAATGAACAACAAAATACGACAGAAACAAACAATGAAAGGAAGAATGGTTTACTGAAATAACAAATTATAGTATAATGTCTCCATAAGTGCATTAAAGCTGCATTTAGCCATTTACAGCGCTTCATGTGACGATTAGCTACAATATTAACTGTTTAATTCAGAAGGTAAAAATGTATATTTTTGTTTTTAGCGTTTGCTGTCCGCTGATGAAGTGGATCACAAATTACCAGACATTTTGTGTGCAACTGTTTGTATGTATACAATGTTCTGCATGTTTCGTCTATGGAGATCAACTTTACAGAAATTTACTCGAAAATAAGAAATCTGCTTTGGCATATTTGGAGTACAACAAAATGCAAACTAGTTTATAATTTGAACATTTACAAACGCCCTTATAAATTTGCGTTTAAAATTATTCTATTTAACTTGAAATACATTAAGCTGTATGAAAAACCTAACTACTTTTTATATTTTAAAAGATGTATACACTATGCTGTAAACGTATAAAATAATACTTAAGTACAAAAAATACAAAGACATAAACCGCAATTTCAGTACTTGTACATAAAATAATAAATTGTTTATCAACTTTTTACTTTATATAAACTTTTACAAAAACTTTTCTTTAATAGCGATACGCGGTACGTTAAAAATGTTAATGTGAACATATTTCTGCTGCCACAATCTAACAAAATTAGTTAAGCGGATACTGTAAAAAATTTTCATAAAGTAAATAGTAAACAAATAAAATTCCGTTCATAAACAAGAGTATCGTTTACAAATATAAACTTTCTTTCATTCGAGATGGTTTCCAACCACTTTTTCAGTTTGTATTCTCGTTTAATAGTGAACATTTTTATATATTTTCTTCGCCCTGCTAAACGAATTGCGGCAATTCGCTGTTTTATTATTTTTTTTTATGTTAACGAACAAATAAAAGAGTACAGAATAAGGGTGGTTTTGCTTTGGATTAAACAAACAGTTTAGTTCGACCCGCGTAACCATGACGTTAGTAATTAAAGTTTTAGTAATTTTATTCAGAGAATCCAACACTACTGTATCAAACGATACATTTTTTCAATGAAATGTATATCATACATATCATGGCAAGCTTACTATAACGATGTTCTGTCGTCTCAGTTTGCCGTTGTTTCTTATAGTGGTCTTGTTTGCTATTTGTGACATTCTTAGGAGAGATTAAAGGTTAGAATTTGGGGAATAAATGGTTGTAACTACCAATCTCGTGCAATTAGCAGCTGTAGACGTGGAAAGTGTTACAGCGAGGGCGAGCGTGTTTTATGCCGATGTGATCAAGATGGCTGTTGTATAAGATACAATGAAAGCTTGTTATGCGCTGCAGATCTAGGGAACAATATCTTGTAACAAGGTAATTTCACTACTAGCGCCACGAGTAATCACGTTACAGGTCTAGCACGTGAGTGATATATATATATATATATATATATATATATATATATATATATAGTTTACATTCTTACTGCTCTAATGTCGCCGGCTTCCAAAGTTTTTCTTGAATACATTTGTACAAATTATCGCATTACTTGTGGTGATGCAATCATTACCATTGCAGCTTCTTAGAAAGTGAAAATCGAGCATCTCAACGTTAATTTTATAAACAGCTAGAAAAATAGTGTTCTTTGTAATTTGAGAAACTTCACCGTGTATGCACAATGTGTATGATCACTTATTCCTCGCGCAGTTGAACATTATTTGCACAGTAAATCTGAAATAATGCGCTGCAATTGATTCAGTCAGATTTAAATGACCCTATTATTTCAGGAACTTGTGGAAGAAGTAACGTATGTATCAGCACTGGTTTCACGAGTCTGTGTATTTGTCAAGTAGCCTGCGTATAATTCGTTCCTCGAACCAATACCCATGTTTGTATTTTTATGTCAACAATAGTTAGATATTCAGTGAAGTATCACACTCGCCTGCAAAATTGGACATTAAAAAATATAATTTAATCCGCAGACGCTTAAGTGACTCCGGAGAGTTGTTGCGAGAAACTGAGTCTGGTGTGTACGTTCGCAGAGTAACTATGACATTCGTGTTCAACTACAACATTTACAAATTGCCTTAGCTTGGAGAGTTTATTCATTTCCCTTGTCTCCAAATATACATTAAAATAACCACAAAATAAACCTCGGAACCATAATGTAGTTCAGTGCACACCTGGATAGCCATATTCTCACTGGTGACACGGTTTGTGTTAACTTAAATTAATTTTCACACTTGTAGTACAAATACAGCACATATTCCAGTGACTGGGATAGTACAACTACAAATGTTTATATTAGAAACTGATTATTAGGCCTAATATTCTGCTTCGCTTGATAGGACGTTTAGCTCATGGATTTATAACGTATTTGAAATCATATATGTTAGTTTGAGTATGTAAATAGTAAAACTACTTATCTCGTTATTTGCATTAGTCTATATGTAACAAATATAGGGTCCCTGAACTTCTGACTCACAGAATTACAACAGTCATTCCTATAATTGTTGCATGATGCAAACTACTACATAGCGATATGTTAAGAGGTACAATGTATCTGTTATTACTGAAGCTTAAAGAAGGATACAAATCACCATAGTCTGACATATGAGGAGCTAACTTTCGAAAAAGACACGTCCACTGTATCAAACTTTACAAGGGAAAAATTTTATAAAAACTGATATGTAGAGATACTACCGAGAATTAAAGATGGCAGTTACATAGTTAAACGCAATTTTATCTGTTAAATTACGGTTATGCATGTGATGTATCAGTATGTAAATATTACATTACGTTAGTTTTTAAAGAAAAGTGGTAATGTATAGTTTTGAATGCGTATAGGCATGTCCTTCAGTAGAGTAAGGAAACCTGTCTTCTACGTCTTGAAAAAAGACAGCAGCTGTTGTGTCCTCTTTTGGGATGCAAAATGTTGATGGGATGGGTATGTCTGATTTTAAATGAAGATAGAAATTTTCGCCTGATTTTAAAATGTATCAAGTAAGTTTTTAATTAAATCTGACCGTTCATCCTGCCTGGTTTTGAAATATTTCTCATCGTATGCATATGTTACGACTAGAAGGAAGCAAGAAATAAAACCAATATGGTAGGCGAAGAAAGTGCTCAAACTGCAAGGCAACCAGAGGAATGGTAGTTTTATTTCGACTGCGTCAGTCATCGGCTACGTAAATTCGGTGTATCGGATGGTGGGTCCGGCGTGTAGGCAGGGCGACAACAGAAATAAGACTATGCGCTAACAATGGAAGACATTGTTATCGCAGCCGGCGACCAATCACGTGCCTGCCCTGCACAGCCGCGGCTCAGTGGATGCAGGCTAGCCGGTGATTCCTGGCGACCTGCTAATGAAGGAATTACCGCTAACAGCCTCCCCCCGCTTTCTCTTGGCCGAACACCCACTGCCTCTTCCGCCCTTACCGACAGATTATCTGTGCTGCGCCCGTAATCGGATTACCTGCCATACACGATGATTTGGCCGCGTGGATTTGTATTACGGGTCCGGCTCCGTTGTTATTGTTCGGGGATCTTCAGATAAGTACTGCATGCAAGCGTTGTGAGAAAACCTGCGCTGCAGCTTTGAACTCTGGAAACATTAATGGAATTAAAAATAAAACATTTCACATGCGAACAAACTTCGCTTGCTATTATTTGTTTTCTATAATTCTGGATATACCTTGGGTTTTGTTGCTGTTGATGATAAGAAAGAACTTTAAAAAATATTTGCCTCTGAAAATTTCTTTCGATAAGCAGATATAGCTGAAAAAAAATTTCCGGTAGAGAAAATAAATGTGAAATGTAACGTTACACAAGTGAAAAAGATTCGTAGCATTATTTTACTTTCGGTAAAATTATTGCAGGCTACTTTTCATTTCTACTGTGTATTTACGAGCAATTACATGATGTCAGTTTTACCATATTCTACTGCAAAACAGTAGTGTATTTTCTGCTTTAAAAAATTTCATTTACTTCAGTGAAACTACAAAAATAATTGTTCTGTAACTCTTGGAGTAGATTGTTTTAGAAAAAGTTGTCAGAGTAATATCATTAACAGAAAATCAGAAACTGCTTGTAATTTTTTGTTGGAATTAACCTACTAAACTGAATTGAAATAAAACCTGGTAAAGTGTATGCATGATGTAGTATATTAGTTACAGTCATTCACGAACTGGTTTAAAACATTTTGGAATGCATGAGTCAGAAATATTGGTCAGTGCTCAACATCGAGGTCATTAGCGTCGATGGAGGGTAGGGGTGACATGAGGTGAGTATGGAGCGGCGCCGGAATGAAAGGGCGGGGAAGCGGAAGTTCCCAGAGAAAACCCGCCGACCAACGGCATCGTTTGGCACAATTCCGCCATGCGAAAATCCTGGGACTGCCAGGAATCGAACCCGAATCACCTTGGTGGGAGGCGAATAGTCTGGCCATTCGGCCACTACGGCCCCCATAACATTTTAGAAGTTAACACGTAAGGATACTAGGAAAACAACATTTAACTTTACTAATACACCTGATAAGTTTCATGTTAAACATAAAAATGTTCTAGCTTCTTAAACTAAAATATTCTTAAAAAATCAGCTCAAAAAAATTGCACGATATTTACATATATTTAGAGATGATGGTATATCGCGAAAATGTTTTGTGCCAACATACCCATGAAAACTCTGTAGATTCTTGCAACTTGTATGATTGGGTGATATACTTCTGACGCAACGTAGCTGTCTGCAGACCAATAACAGGCATCAAATGTTACGTTATCGGTATTCTTATTGGCTCAGTGAAATAGGGTAAATGTTCCAAGTAAATCCTAAAGCCAGTAATCTTCTGGTAAGCTGAACGTGTGTTGAAATCCGGCAAATAGTCAAGTTTTCCCGCGATAAACCATATCTCTACATATGTTGTATTGTTTTGAATGAATCACATGTGTCAACTTGTCTATTTAAAACAACACAAACGCGCGCACGTACACATACACTGCCTCGATGCTCTTCTGTTCGCCCTCATCAGTTGTAATTGTTGGCGACGTGTTTACCACCGCACGAACAAATTTTCTTTAAGACAGCCAGTTTAAGTTGATAGTTAACAAAAAGTATAACAAAAGCATATCTTAAAATATTAGAGTATATGGCAAGAACAACTTTCCACACATTCGATTGACGGTTTTACAATATCTGCTTAATTTTAAGAATTAAAAAACATTATTGGCCCAAGCACTGTGGCCTTAAACTATTTCTCAGGCGAGTCTCCAGTGGTAAGCCTCTATATTCGTTGATTGCCTCGGCCCGTAGCGTCGATGTGATAATTGGACGGAGTTAAGCAAAAATGCACCAACCAAAAGTCAGATGGAACTGAGATATTCAAGGTCGCAGTTTACTCCGTTTATTAAAATTTATGAAAAGCACATTTATGGGTTTTTATTATTCTTAAAATATTATTGAGCAATACTTGTTATTTCTCTAGGATATATTTTGAACCTTTTCCATCTGCTTTGTATTGTCTCAAAATAAATTACTATGTTTATTATTTCCAAATGATGCGCGTTCTAGTGTAGCCCATAACACATTTTTCTTCAGGTCCTCGAGACGCGAGAAAATGCTTCAGGTAGGCAGCAAGCTTATAACATTCAACGTTAAAGAAAACATTTTATCTCAGCGAACAACTTCCACTGAGAGGTTATTATATTGCTGCTGCTCTTCGAATTCTATCTTCATTTAAAATTAAGGTGTTTTATTTATAAGTGTTTTGCGTATAATGTTGCATCGGTACCTCACACATCAGATAATGTGCACGCGATGCAAAGAAAATACAACGTCCAAATATTATTTATAGGTAAGACTTATTGAATTTCCATTCGTTGACCCTGTTTTGTGCATTCTGTAGTTCAAACATGCCATGGCGTCTTCATCATACGAGAACAAAACTTGGACAAATGTAATCCTACCACGCCACTGTATTCAGCAGGGTAATTTTACAGAGACCAGCACAGACTATAAGAATCTGTGACATGAGACAAGTTTATGCTATCTTCTTTAGTAAATTTAATTTTAACTACTAATGGAGACAAGTTAAATTCGTATTCCAGAGGAGCGGTCGGCTGACGTAAAATCAAAATCTGAGAAGTTTGCCTATAGTTGAGGAGACATGCTCTTATTGACCAACTGAAGTGCTTTTGGACATGCGGCATTGACAGAAAATGTTGATGACTAGCAGACAACTCACAGTTGCAATAATGGACTATTCAAGTGAAAAGAGCGACAAAAAAGCGAATAAAGAAATCAACAAAGCCAGAAGTGTCAGTAAGTGGGTTTTACGTCTCGTCGACAGTTAGCTCACTAGAGACGGTGACACAACTTGGTGCAGCGACAGGAGCTGGGAGAGGAATCGGCCATGGCCTTTGTTAAGACACCATCCCACAATAATAATTTAATAATCAGTAATTTTGCACTCCCTCTCCTAAATTAATATAATACAGCGTAAACGTCTTTGTATTCAGAGTACCTGCCATTGCATTAGAGTAAGTGCTCGTTTAACCAAAACTGTCTCTTATTTTTTTAACCCTAAATAACATCTGAGTGAACCCCCCCCCCCCTCAAATAATAATAACATATGAGAAACCATTTAAATAAAATACTTAGAATATACATTTTGTAACACCCTGGGCTATAGTCACACCAGACAGAAGCTTGTTCAACTCCTCGTCATTACGGATGTCGAGCGGCAGGTGACGTGGGATGATTCCCGTCTTCTTGGAACGCCTGGAGCAATTTCGGGAAACTATGGAAAACCGAAATCAGGATGACTGCAGCCGGGGATTGAACCTGGGTCCTTCCGAACGTGAATCCAACGAGGTACCATTGCACCACGTTGCTTGGTTAAACATTGCTGTAATCACAAAACGTATAAGTATTTCCGAATGAGTAATATCGCCGGGATATAATTAACAAAAATAAAATGGAAATTAAAATCTGACAATGTTGGTTTCCAATATCTACCAACATGTACCAACTATATTCATGTTCAGGAAATAATTGTATGTTTATTGCTGTAGCCATTTGTGGCTTTCTTGGTTTGTTCCATAGTTTTTTTTTAGTTATCACGTGCTTTATGTAACTGATTTTCTGCGACTCTTCAAGATTCTCTAGCAATTGCATATTTCGAACAAATTATAAAATTCTGTCATACAGCCCTATTACGAAAAATCATTCAAATATCGCATGAGCTCATTGTTATAAGCCGACAAATTTGTAAAGACCTGAATAACTTTCCTCAGAAGTGATGTCACATGTTTACTTACTAGTAAAAACAGAATAAACCTATACGAACTATACGTATGGAACCACAACAATTCTGCTAAAATATTTCGATTTCTTCTGTATCGCATGAAACATGTTTCGGATTACTTGCTGTTTTGACACAATATGTTATCTGTCTAAACAGCGACAGTAATAATTAAGGCAGTAACTGAGACTAAACTGTATGGCACGCAGGCTTTGTTTAAAATAATGCTACCAGAGAACTTGTTTCGATTTTTTTATCCGAAATGACTGTGACAAAAAATGAAAGTGATTACTCGTGACAAAATGTAACATAATAAGTATATAATAAATGTTAAATCTCACGTAACATAGTTACTGCTAGACTAAAAACTGATAGGACTAGCTTCCAAAGGGGTCTTAATCATGTACGATGTACTTATTATTTAGTGCAGATGTTAGCGGCAGTTGCAAATTTAGTACAGAGCGTGAGTTCTGTAAACGTAATTTAACAACATTACCATATTATTAATTTTTAAATTATTACTGCTAGTAATTATCGTGGCCGCCTACCTGAAGCATTTTCCCGCGTCTCGAGGACCTGAAGAAAAATGTGTTATGGGCTACACTAGAACACGCATTATTTGGAAAGAGATAAACAGAAGCTAACTAATAAACACGGTAATTTATTTTGAGACAATACAAAGTAGATGGAAAAGGTCCAAAATATATCCTAGAAAAATAACAAGTATTGCTCAATAATATTTTAAGAATAATAAAAACCCATAAATGTGCTTTTCATAAAATTTAAATAAACGGAGTAAACTGCGACCTTGAATATCTCAGTTCCATCAGACTTTTGGTTGGTTCATTCTTGCTTAACTCCGTCCAATTATCACATCGACGCTACGGGCCGAGGCAATCAACGGATATAGAGGCTTACCACTGGAGACTCGCCTGAGAAATAGTTTAAGGCCACAGTGCTTGGGCCAATAATGTTTTTCAATTCCTAAAATTAAGCAGATATTGTAAAACCGTCAATCGAATGTGTGGAAAGTTGTTCTTGCCATATACTATAGTATTTTCAAATATGATTTTGTTACACTTTTTGTTAACTATCAACTTAAACGAATTTTCTTTAAGACAGCCAGTTAGCCCAAATTATATAATATTTTAATTTAAAAACGTATCCTTCCTTCACAGCAAACACAATTTCCGATATATCTGTATGATGATATTAGGTCTTCTTCAGTTCGATACCTTTATGTGATATATTGTTTTCTTCAGTACAGATTTAGGAATAACGTTCGAAAATCACCGTAAATATGAATCCGTTTCCTTACGCGCCGTAAATGCTGGTTGTGAAGGACAATTCCATTATTTGCCAGGAGTCATTTCTATAACAGTGGAAGATTGAAATTATGTTAGCTGGAGCCAGAATAAAACTTGCGACTTCCCAGACGCGATTACAATGATTTACCACTGTGCCACTTCGCTTCGTTTGCTGAACTTCTGATGGAACAAAAAAATTGTATCAAGATATTTGACTACTCACTGACGTAGCTGAAGTACGTGTGTGACGCGAATGCCCGAAGTTGCTGCTACATCTGAAGAGATAGTGCGCCAGGTTAGAAAACCGGTAAAACACACATGCATGTTGTGTTGTTAGATACAAGGTACCTATACAGCCGTACAACCGAATTATAATAGTGCTTTGATGGTCATCTGAACATTAGTAGAGTCCCAGTAGCACAGATTTAGCGTATTTCAATTATTATGCTACTCTGCAATAGGTTATGAAGTCTACCCTTCTAAAAGTTCATGAAGTCTGCCTTTCTAGAATAGTTACCCTTAGCTGGTTCTACTTTTGAGATATCGTAGACAAGTTAATTATTGACAGATTAAATTTGTTAAAATTTCACGTGAGTTTGTGGTAGATTGTCGGTGTTCCTTGCTGTGATCGTCACCTTTGCTCGAGTATCAACAGAGAACTTTTATAGATCCCCCAAGGAGAGGACTTCTTATATCACGACCAAACGTGTACAAGTACAATGCATGTGTGGATTAGTCAAGATATGTGCGAGGTGCTGTACCATAGCTTGCGAGCTGTGAACTAACATCAGTAGTAGCCGAGCGAGCACCACTGCAAAGTCCAGGTATGAAAACACTTAACTCTTCTCGACTGATACGTATTCAAAATGAAATGTCCAAATACGTCAGCCACGCCCGGATCGCCGTACCAGGATAATGTAAAGAAAACATTGGAGGAGTCTGTAAGCTGTGGTATCTCCACAACGTTATTTTCTCAGGCTTGAGGAAAGTAGAATGTATGTTACGCCGTCTTCTTCACACCTCGCTAAACCCGACCACGCAGATATTAGCTAGCTTGCCACGTACATTCTTCCATGTTATCTTGGAGCGGCAGGTTGCTCCCCGTGGAATTGGAACGATACGTTCCAAGCGTTTTGTCACGTACCAACGCAGCCGTTACTGGTCCGCTTTGTGTACTGTCTCTTGGGTTCTACGTGTAGGGACAAAAATGTTTGTGCGTTGCTGTGCCAAGATGAAAGTATTTATCCTAGCCCTTCTGGCGATATTAAACAATAGCTTGCATAATATCTGCCGTGCCATATTCTGAAGCAGAAAGTATGATAGTCAACGCAATGTACTGTATCCCTTGACACGGCGGTATTCAAGCCAGGTTTAGTATTTTGACATTTTTATGCTTCTGTCTGAAGTTCCGTACCGATATCTGTAACTGACCAATCACGTCATACTGTTATAACGTAGACCCTTCTACGTGAAAACTGCCTGAATCAAAACAATGAAATTGAAAGTAATATCGGCTTTGAGATCACGAGTTTGAGAATCATTCCGATATCTTCGAAATAAAACATATTCAAATTCCAGTGACGGCTGCGGATTCAAGTACTATTCGAAGGTCTACAAAAATTAAATTTATCCAACTTGGTTAAATTAATGAATACACTCTTACATTACTAAGTTATTTATTCAAATTGTATTTTCTGTGTTAAGAAATATTTGTGTTGTACGAATAAACACAAATACTTATACACTTTTAGTAAATACTTATTCGCTTTGACATTACATTGTGGAAGGTTATTTCCAAATCGAAATAAGACATTTAAGACATGACACACATAGTTCATTGTAAATGTTAAACTTAGAGAATACAGGTACTCTTAAAGGCAAAGTCTGACAAGTGCATTTACTATGAAAATGACTCGGGCTAAAGAAACAGAGTGTTGTATATAAGCTAATTATACTTTGATCATAAATAAAACGAAATACTTAACCCTAATGGAAGAAACAATGTCAAACAACTAACTAAATGAGAGTAGATGTTTAAAATAATTTCAATCATGGGGTGCTGCTTAGAAATAAGTATAAATTCAATTCCAAGACCAAAAAATAAATACCGCGCAGCATGTATATTATTCATTAGTTATGAATGAATAGTCGTTTTATTTATACGTATAAATCCACAACTTCCTTATCGTTGAAGAACTTTTTTGCTTCGAAAGGTTTAGTTATATTACTGCATTTTGCTCTAATTAACGTTTTTTATTCAGTTACATTCGTTGAATGTCAAAATTAAATTTTATTGTATTCGTGCAACTGTAATAAATAAAACTGATAACAGAAGATTAAAACAAAGCGTGCAAATTATGTATTAATTCCCTCTTTTTAAGATATTTTTGGTAAAATTTATGTTACGAAAATCTTTTGAATATATATATATATATATATAAGAAAAACCACGAAAAATTTCCTATTTAGGGAATCTATGCATTCCAAAAAATAAATTGCGTCACTATGATGTTTTAAAGATAATTTCTAGTTCTAAGAATATAATGTCTAACGATGACTGTACAATATTTACATCAGTAATTTTTTCTGGTTGTGCATCACAATCTTCGTATAAAATATCCTTATAGACCGACATCTTGTTACCAAACCACATTTCCTGTAATAGCGCTTTTCAGTTGAAAAGTGACAAGTGACTGACCTTATATATGACAAAATGTAAATTCTTAACTTTGAAAGCACCAGGACTCCCACGTAGACAGCGCCCTTAATATTTAACCGTTATCGTCATAATAAATCATTATATTCTACACAGCATGTACGTTAGGATAGTTTTAAACGTACAATGCAGTTAAAATAATCTGGTCATAATATCCGCAGTCGTATTGAAACATTTGTCAGCTGCAAGTTTGTATTATCATACTTGTAGTAATGTATTAACATACTAACAATTATTTTGGGATGGAGGCTAACATAAACAATATATTAGTTTCGTTGTGACGTCACGTATTTTACTGATTTTTATCTATTTAAAGTTTGAGGCAGTGAAACTCAATCAGTAGAGAGTAAGGCTTGCTGTACAAACGCAACAAAATTTTATTTATGTCTGGACCTTAAACTGTTCTATTATCTGTATATTACATATTTCGCATAGTCTCCCAAACCGAATTTCTGCATAATGGATTCTTAAAATATAATTGTACAGAGATTTCTGTACTTACCTACAAGAAACCCCAAGTCACCTACATATAACATATAAGATACATCACTGCTAATAAATACTGTGACGTACTTAATAAAATATCTATTATTAAACTTGGATAATACATACATATATCAAATAATTACATATTTATTTTCACATTTTTAGAGCCATTAGTAGTGTCAGACATTTATGTAAGTTCGTCATTGTATATTTTTATTTGCTGTGAACTGTATTATGTTTGCAGAAGTGGTATTTTTTGAGACAAGCAAGTACGATTGAGTTTGAAATATTTTATTTTGCGATATATGGGGAACAGTCAATATTATGGACAAAAATGTTGTTAAACTGATATAAACAGTTATAACATTATTCGGTACACACATAATTTTTTCCCCTTTGGAGCAGCGTAAAATTACTTGTTGCTCGTGTGAAGTGGCCTTTTAAAAAATGTAAATTTTTGTAGAGCATATTGTATTAGATCGTATTGTAGGAAAGGTAAAATAAATGTATCATCTGTTCAGCACAAAGATAAGTAAATAATAATGTTTGTTTAGAACACGTGCAAAAAAAAAGAACATTTGTATAAACTGAACTGCTCGATGTAAAGAACACGTAATAAAAAAGACTGTAACACACAGAAATACGTTTTGTGACTGTGTGGGTGGCAGGAAAGAATGGTTCCATTCTTCCATAAGCCGGAAGCACTTCGGTTGCCTTAATTAGCAGTTAAGGAATCAGAATTCTCTAAGTTGAATGCTAAGCCGACCCACGCTCCTTACCACCTTGAACAAAGCAGTTTTAAACTTGGAGTCCTAGAATTTGAACTTCTTCTTTACAACCATTTTAGAAGTAATCAATTGCAGTTCAACACAGAGGTCTGCATAGCTTTGTTTCAAAATTAAATCATGGTAACTCAGTTTAAAATGCTGATTTTTAACATACTGTCAAGTAAGTGCGTTTACTACAACATTTAATTTTCTTAAAAAAAAATTTAAACATTAAAATTAAGAAACAAATACACCACTGTACTTGAAAAGTGAACAACGCTAGGTTATAATTTAGATAATAAATAAATATTTTTTGAAAAGTAGTTCGTTATCTTTTACAGCAAGATAAAAATTATACGTAGACAGATTCAATATTTGGAAAAAAAAAAAAAGTTTTGTATTTTTTCAAGAACGTAGGTCTATTATGTGACATAGGAAAAAAGAGCAAATTCAAAACAAATCAAACGCCAACAAAATATGGAATTTTTGCTCCATACAACTTTCCCAAACTTTGCTGCGTACGACTTTTCCATGCATGCTATCCCGTTTGGATTCGTCTTGACTAGAAATGAAACTGTTTAACCTGATAATACTTTGTAAAACGATATCGATAAGTACGATTGGTGACAATATGATTCCCCGAAATGAGACAAATTGGTCCAAATTGAATTTAAGAACAAGTAAATTACAACTCGTATGATAATGGGCTAATTATACCAGTTTCCCACTGAGTGAACCAAACTTTCGCTACGCCTGTACCACAATATCTGGATCTCTACTACTGTTCATACGTTAATAATCAACAGTGAATACATAAGGGTTTATAGGTGTACTTTATGTCTCTCCGGCAGTGAGCTGATTTACGATCATTATAAATTAAGTTTACGTACACTATTGTATGGAGCAAGAGAGGAATCGACCACATAGGTGAGGTGAGAGTTTTACGAGGTCTTAAGAGCCAATGAGTGTGGAGCGTGGTGAAGGGACAGGAAAACAGACAAGCCCAAGGATTCGAACCCGCTGCCTCTCGCACCGTAGACCAGCGCCTAATCAACGACGCTAGAGAGACGGGTTATCGACCATGGAATTCATTGAAGAACTTCTTCAGCAATCCCCTGGAGTGATTTTAGGCAACAATTTGAAACCGAAATCATGACGTTTGTAGCCGGGAAATGAAATTATTTCCTCCCGAACACGAGTTTAGCATGTTACTGCTGCGTCAACTCAATAGGTTACTGAACTAGAACGATCGTGCCGACACTGTAATCGGACATTACTTTATTTTATTTATTTTATTTGTACATAATTTTCGTTTTTTAGTCAAAAGAATTTACGAAGTTTTCCCGAAAAATTGTTTTCATTTCTTGCATGCAGTTATTATCAATTATGCTGCTCATAGCAGTTCTTCGAAAATATTTTTGACGCGCGGAACCAATCCAACTAATTAGCTTATTACTTTTTGGTACGATATATGGCATTCCTTTAATTTAGATTCAGGCAAGAGTGTAGTAATTTTTTTAATCTAAGCCACTTTAATTTTTTTAAAGGTATACGTCAGTCAAATGATTGCAATTACTTTGCAAAGCGTGTGTTATAAAATATCGTTAATGGCAACGAAATGCACAGACAATATTTATTTTTGTACTGAACGTAGTTACTAGGTACTGTTCTTTCACAATATATAATACGATACTTTTCTTATTTAAAGATTTAGGTAGCAAAACAATTTGAAAAGGTTACAAAAATTTAACTGTTATTAACTGATTTACTTATCAAAAATGTTTAACGTGATATCGTAATTGTATTGCCATCTCTTTAGTGAAAATTTACAGCAAGTTAATTTTGTACGAGTTGTGATAAAAAATTGCTTCGTTTAGTAAAAAAAAATGCATTCTTTCCAGGTTATTTTTAATTAATTACGTGTTCTTTACGTTTGTGTGTAAATGTTACTCCACAATACTCCTAACTGCTAATACTACGGCAACCACGTCTGTAAAAGTTTAAAGAATATTTTACACACACTTCAAATTCTAATAAAATTCTTTGGTCTCGAGAATACAAAAATTTCTCGTTTCAATTACCGGCACGACAAGAGCGGAATTTAATTTGCTTTGGAAGAAAATTGTATTCATTAAATTCAAATAAATGTTTTACTTCACTTCCTTTCCAGTTTGCTGCTTAAACATTTGTGTTTAGTTGTAATTAAGATTCTTTATATATGACGAAGTATTTTCTTTGTTTTTTCGTTAATGTTTTCATTGACTGTTTTTTTTATGAAAGAGGAATGTTAAATTTTCCAGCATAGCTCCTCTTACATTTTAAAAACGCTGTTGAAAGAAGGGGAAAATAAGTAAAAATAAGACAGGTTTTGGAGATAAATGAAGATGGTTTGTATTCCCATAATTCTTGTAAGCAAAAAGAAAACCATAGGATTTCTTTAATAACGAGAACAGTTTGATAACAATTGGCAAGAAACTAGTGTTTACCAACAATATTACTTCGTTATTTATAGTTATTTTACCCTCTCTATGAAACACTCGAGACAGCAAAAACAAATATGCATAAGAACATATTTATTTCGAACAACGTAAAATAAATTCACCTTCCTATTCTGGTTGAAATACGTAAGAAAGTTAAAATTAAACATCGATATCAACACTCGTAATAAGATATTTCCATTTTCCTGAAACCAGTTAACTCGTAACGTCGCATGCACGAGACACATTTTTACAGCTTTCGTGTGTGTTATCACTAAATTCTGCTGGGCCGCGGCGGCCGAGTGGTCAGACCACTAGCCCTCCACCAATATGACGATCCGGGTTCGACCTTCGGCGGGGCCGGTCCCCGGATTTTCGCATGTGAGAATCGTGCCGGACGATGTCGCTGGCCGGCGGGTTTTTCTCGGGGATCTTTCGTTTCCCCCACATTTATCATTCCATAGCTGCTCCATCGTAGAGCCTCGCTTCATGCCTTTTTCAGAGTACACAGATTGCCTACGAGATCTTATTCATATGATCTGCATTCTTAGGTATACTGATCATAAGATTATATATGTATGTGTATATATATATATATATATATATATATATATATATATATATATATA
>PNEQ01084248.1:0-10906 GCA_003012365.1 Medauroidea extradentata | reverse complement strand
GAGATAGGGCTTGGAACTTTATCCCTCGAAACGGAACCCAAAATTCTGAATTTATTGCCATGGATAACTAATTTTCAGCATTTTTGTACTTAGTGCCTTTTCCTTGAAAGCCCACGTTACATATTTATTTATTTTACTAAAATATTCCTATGTACATTTAACCATGCTGTTGTTCATGAACACGAATTTATTTAGCTATTGCCATTTAATTTGAATACGTAATTATTAACTGCTTCTAGAAGATTGCGAATAAAATTTACAATGCTCGAGCATATTTCAGGACAATTTCAATGAAGCTTAAAACTGGAATTAATTTTAAGTAACTTCTAAACTGTCGCAAACCTCTCAGGCCAGGTACAGAAACGTGGAACATTATGTTCCAAATACGTCAACGAGTGCACCTCAGCAATGTTTATATTCGCAAATATATTATCATAACATTACTGATTTTAACGTCATTATTGAAATTCCAATACACATTAACTACACGGTTTCGTGTAGAGCAGCTTATTACAATATCAGGGTACAGAATTTTCTATCGCACACACACACACACACACAAATAAACAAAGTTTAACCTCTTGTCGATAACGGTAGATTACCGTAGCAACACAAGTGCTACTCTGAGAGTTTGTTTGTTTGCAGATCGTAATTTATGTGTAGCAAAATAGTTAACCTACGTATTGCACATTTCTCAGGGGATATATTTACGTACTGCCTTCATCACAGTGATGTTTACGTAAATAATTTGATGAAAATAGCTCTCAGAATATATAACGTGCTATAGAAAAAACATTACGCAACGTAAATATGCGAAACAATTCACGTAAACAGCGATGCGTGGAAGAACGCACATTATTTTCCTGTCCTTGTGTTTAGAAAAGAGAGCATATAATTTAATTTCGCACAACAAACAGAAAACACACACACAGCTCGGCTTACGATACAGGTTTTGATAAATTGCAGGAGGCATATTCTTTACTTATCGTTTCAACTCAGAAATGAAGACTGTTGTATTTGTAATAAGATAGGTTACAATTTAATATTGCGTGCTTACCTGTTGAACCAGTCGTCCGTGTATCTTGGATAAGGGTATGGATCATTACTGCTGAAGTCGTAACTGGCTCGTGCGTTCTAGAACAATTAAACATTCATTGTTAAGGCCCGGCTAACCTCTTTCTACTGTTTTTTGCGTTTATTTATTATTTTAACCTTAAACGTGAGCAGATATCACAAATTGGTTTGGCAGTTATGTTTAGAACGGTTTCTGCCGTATTAAGTAATTTTTTCCGAGGTGTGTAATTATATGGTTTTGACTAAAAAGTCAATAAACTATAATTTCGTTTATTACATTATTATCTAAAACCCCAGTAATTACTTTCTTGAACAAAATTAGCCAACACGGAGAAATCATTTTAAACAAAACTGCCTAACAACTTTTTGATATCTGCTTCGTTTAGACTTAAAATAATTATTGCGAAAGCAAATAAATCAGAAGAACAAGGCTGAATTTATGTGTTTCTAATACTATGTACTTAAGTATCATGCATCTTTAATTGCTAACCATGATGTTATGAATTGTTAATAGGTAACAAAGTAAATGAATTCAATTAATCCTAACAAAATTTTCCTCCAATTGCACATTTGCTGAAAATGAAACATTTTACCCGTGTATTAACGGTAAAACTGCATATCGCTGTTTCATTCCGTTAATTAAGATAATGACCACTGACATCAATCAACTTCGTTCAAACAATTATCTGTAATGGATATTTACTGTGTGTGATACGTCATCATTGTTAACCAACATATGCTTGTCCGGGAAATATGACTTATTATTAACTGCTAATTCTGCGCTTATACGATTAACTGTGCGAACAATTAAATCATTCGGAAATTAATTTTGCAAGAAATATGTTTACATTTGCATGTGACATCTGTACAAGCCTGCTCTAGGGATTTAATATCATTTTTAATGCATAGAACTGATGCCGAAGATTGTAGTATTACATCCTTGTAGTAATTTTGACGAACAAGTACCACTGACTTAAGAGGGCGCGGTACATAATTCAACGCTAAAAGCATTATTATATAACTGTAGGTTTGTTGAAGCCAATCTCTGACGCCGGAACCTCGTGCATTTAACTGCGGTGCAAGAGATCACACGTAACGAATTAGTAATTATGGGTAAATATTTACTCACAAAGTTGACAAACACCATTATCTAGAATTGTCATTGAGTATTTTATCCACATTGGCTTCGAAAAAATCGTAGAAATCAATTTATATTTTCAACGTTTATTCATCCAACACGCACTCTTAACATTATATTCGCAGCAGTAAATAACGAAATCATAGAAATTGTAGATGGTACCTAGCTACAGATAAATCAAAACGTTGATTGTGGTGTTGAGATAAATTAATTTATTACGTTACTTCAAAGACTGAAATTAGCATTTTTGCAGCAATTTGTCTCACAAACAAAAACAAATCTTTTTTTTATGAATTAACAGTGCGTAATATTTTATCAGTGTCAACATTTATTTTTATTTCACTTAAACGTTGGTAAAAAATTAATGGTGAAGCTTGAATGAACGGTCTTATAAGGTTTGTAATCACAAGTACTTGTTATCTAACGAAGTCTATACGGAAAACAAGTTCGTGAAATTTAACACAGTCGTAATCTGTGTTAGGCGAGAGCGTGCCGGCCCAAATACGTATATATGTTTTTTTATTTTAATTTTTTTACTTTATATAGAGAAGCAGTTTGTGATCAGTGAGATATTTAGTCTACTTATGCTCCCACAGCACGAGGTCGACGTGCGACGCTTACAATCAAATAAAATAGTACACAGAGATTTGATAAAACATGTTATAATTGAGAGGAAACGTAGAAAAGCAATATTGATTATTTAAAGTTTTGTTTCTATTCAGAAGTATAAGTATCCAAAACTAAGTGTAACTGATACCAGAATACCAGAATCTGTAACAGAGAACTATAATACCGTAATTTCGGCTTCAAATAAAACTCAAAACGCGTAGAGATAAATGATTATACTGCAGAAAATTCCATCTTACACGAAACGTAACACCAAAACAAACCGCAGAATTATTTGTTAATAAGGCGTATTAAACATAGGTAAACATTTACAATAAGCAAACATGAATACAATTTCTGATACTAACCGAATTAAGTTCTGATACGTTTTAAATCTCTTACTAGATTAACCATACAATAAACATCGTCAGGATATCACCTCTCCGATAAAATGTCGTATGCTGAGCGCTCGATAGCAATATAGGATATAACGAATCGTTTAGTAATGCTGTCGTGCTACTTCGGTGGCTAATTCCCAATTTCACACGAAAGTTAAGAGCAGTAAATATATTTGGGACCTATCTTCGTTTACCATAATCAGTTTATGAAACATAAAACTGGATTCCCAAAAGTATTGTTTTTTTTTTATTTTTTTTTTTACGAAATTTGGGTAGTAATTATTTTCTGACATTTAGCTTAGTGCGTAACTGTGTCAGTTATTAATTTTAGTAGACTACAGTCATGCGTTCAAATCCGATTCCTGTTTTAGTTTTGTGAATATATTGGTAAGTATCCATCACTTTGAAATGCGTTAACTTTGTTGAGGATTGGAAGAAATATGTACAGTTTGTTATATAAAAAAAGTGTATTTTCAACACCGAACCGTCTGTCAAAATTATTCACGCCT
Source organism: Medauroidea extradentata (assembly GCA_003012365.1). Classification (NCBI taxonomy): domain Eukaryota; kingdom Metazoa; phylum Arthropoda; class Insecta; order Phasmatodea; family Phasmatidae; genus Medauroidea; species Medauroidea extradentata. Next base: position 7,181 of record PNEQ01084248.1, on the reverse strand, counting down.
GCATACTTATCCAAGGCGTCTGCAACAATCACTGTCGACTTTCTGTCTCTTACTTTGTATCTATAATTGCTCTCAATTAGTCAATTTACTGAAAGAGTGATATCAAATTATTTAGGGCGTATGCAGCTGAGTAGTTGGCGCCAGTTCCTTCGCTATATACTCTTCGTTGCCAACATCTGAAGTCAATATGACGAAAACAGTGTCCATCTCCACCAGCACATGTTTCAAAGAAATGCTTGGTAACGCTTCTTGCGAGAGTAACATTTACATCTAAAAACCGTGTTAAATAACTGAACCAAAAACCTGAACACAAAAATTAAACAACTTTTCACATTTAAACGTTTTCCGATTTGAACGATTTTTAATAAAAGGAGTGATCAATTCTAATATAGTATCATACTTCTATAAATATCTATAATCATTGAAAAAAAATCCAAGAAATCATCAATCATGTTAAAGTTACCGCTTTGGCACAAATACAAATTCTTAAAACAACAGACTGGAGACTGTAGCAGTTCTTTGACAATAAGGATCCTTAAATTCTTCTACACTCTTAAGTTAAGGCTAATATTCATAAAGCAGAAACAATAATACCAAGCATTAGGAATATTTAGTCCAATTTTGTTAAGTACTTTAAGTGTCTCATGGCAATAAGTTTACTGTAAGGGATTTTTATTTAAGTGCATTCACGTGACAAAAATGCATGCTTTTATGTTTACACGGCGTAGTGATCGCTTTATAGACGTTACTTATGAATAAATCTTTGACTTGTAAAATTTTCTTTATCTCTCAGAGTTTTACCATAGTGACATGGCGAAGTCAAAATTTGCAAGTTACGGGAACATGGCAGTAACAAATACCAAGTGTCTTACTAGAAATGAATAATTTACACTGGGAAACATGCTAAAAATATTTAGAAACAAGCAATGTGATTCCTTTGTACTTTTAAAAAAAAATCTGAAAATTATTACAATTTACTTCATTTATGAAAATTTTTTAAATAATACAAAATGTTTATTGTATGTTTTCTAAATGTTAGCATATTATCCACAATATCTCATTTCAGTGTAAATTATATCATTTGAGTAAGTCTCTTGGTTTTTGTTATTATTATGTTCCCGTAACTTGTGAATTCTGACTTTGGCATGTCAGTATGGGAAAACTATGATAGTTAAACAATTATTCACAAGTAAAGTTTATAAAGCGGTCACTATGCTGTTCAAATATTACGTGAACATCTTTAATACGGGATTGTGTTGAATCTGTAGTGAAATAATAAAATTATTTTACAAGGTGAATAATTTCTCACTAGTTAGTTCATTTACTTTTGAAAAATAAAAGCTTTCTTTGGCATATATAATCGATAAAAATTTTGATTTGAGTAAGTACTCGGAAAGGGTGGAGTCTGCACAAGTGACCTGAGCCTACTGGACTAGACAGAAACGACGACATAGTAATTAACAGTTTTTTTCAACAATATGTAGCAGCGACCTTCTTTGATATCATTATGGCTTGCCATTGATCGAATTGCTATCACAACATTTTACAAATAAGACCCTTTTGCCACATTTCTCCATCTTGATTCTCATTATATGACACTCTTCTGCAGAGATCCAACGACAATTTTAGGGGAAATAAATAATAACATGCATATGGTAACAGCAAGATTTAAAATACATCGCATCTGACGTAGTCGAAGGTAGCCTGATTTTTGTGTGTGTTATCTTCGTTGTGTTTTCTGTGTAAATCTTTCCAGTCACTGTTATTTTGTCTTATATTTGTTCAGCTAGTCTAGATTTGTGGCTATACTTGATAAGGTTTATTTGTTTGTTATTGTCATTTTTGGTGTAATCTTACAGTATACACACTGTATTAATTCCGGAACGTTATTTATATTAGATGTTTGTTGGCAGCAGCTAACATTGACATTTACTATCGTTTTATATCATGTTCTTTGTCTAATTGTACGCTTTTCTCAATTTAACAATATAGGCTTGCAATTGTGAATGTTCATAACATAGAGCATGATTTCACATATCTGAACGTACAGAATGACTTCCTTGCCGAAATCAATGTTAGCAGAATTTATTTTCAAATATTATAAAATTAGTCTTAAATCGAAAGTTATGTATGAAAAATAAATGGTGCTTAGTAAATTTACATTTTAATTTATAAAAAAAATTCCTTGCCTGTAAAATAATAAATTACGTGGGTATTTGCAGATATATACTCACGAAGTTTCTTTATACAAATTAAATCAAACAGCTGCAATACATATGTTTAGTGAAATACAGTAAATCTAATAATTGCAAATATTAACATATACATGTTTGTGTGTATAAAACAACATTTAAATTTGTACATCACCAAATATTTTTTTTTATAAATTGTCGAAGTAATTAAGACGAATAAATTTAACGCAATAACTATTTATATAAAAATAGTTAAGATGAATCCACAAAGTTAAAACATTTGGAATGAAAAATTCTAACTCTTAAAGCGATAAATTTAATAATACTGAAAATAAATTAACTATAAATAATGTCAATTCTGTTAGTTAAAGAGGACATTGTATGTTATCTGAACGAAAAGTAACTACAGTGAAGGACTAAGTTCGAATATATTTTATATAGCTATGTATGAGTGCTGGATATAATCCAACAATTGTAAACATTGACAGAAGAATAATGTTGTTTTTTGTTTCTTATATCTTAAAACTGATACATGTACTTAGGAACACTGTTTGATCGTTAAATAAAAATATTTTCTGGGAATCGTGAAATGAGCCTCACGCACAAAGAGATGTTTCTCGGATTGTTTGCAATGTTCTGACGGCCGAGCCAGACTGTCTACTGGAGGTAAAAGGCATGGTTGGATCCTGAGCTCAGGCAGGAGAAATGGTGTAAACTTGTACCGTGTTCAGAAAACGACTGTTTCTGAGGAGAAATGAGACTTTTACGTCTGGAGTTTCAGTTGTCACGTTGAGGACCTACAGTGATATTCTTAACAAAGAAGAGGAAAACAAAGCATCTTCCCGTCTATCAAACAGCGGAGTGAGAGGATCGTACAAGAGACGTATAAAAGAAGTAACATGCTGAAGTTATGTTTGCAAAGCCGCGTGATAAAGTTTTCTTCAGGCGCATATACGCCTGAAACTATATCAGGTTTTTAATATGGCGGAAGTTATAAATACTCCTACACATTATATAGCATTTATAAATATTGTACTAATGTGTGGCCGGCAACGTTATTTTGATATATTATTACATTTAATAATAGTTACGTGTTTCATTCCTTGATATTTTAAAAGTTGTTAGTAATTAAATTGATATGTTGTTTTCTATGTATCTACTGTTTACCCTTTTTGCCCCAATTACCCAACAGCAGCTTACACTGATCTTTTGCTCTCGTGACTAATTGGAAACTTGAATGCTTCACGCGGGTTACTGTAAGAAACACGCTCAGCTGAAATTTTGCTATGCCCAAGGTGGCCTCGTTATTTGTCATAAAAGTATTTTGTCACTAAAAGGACAAATCTTGGATTTGAATGTCCTTAAGGTGACGATTCGCAATGCTTCTTTGCGCAATGACTCAAACTTTTATCAACCTAATGTTCGTAAAAGAAACACAATGAACACTTTTAAAGAAACTAACTCTGTGATACACGCCCGACTCTTTCCACGTATCACACATCCTATCTAAGTATTTTACTATCGTTTAACGTGGTTTCCAAAACTAATTGAACTTCTAAGTTTTGCTTAAATCAAAGTATAGGTAAATATTGTTCAACTTGTACTGGAAATCAAGAAGTTTCCGCATAAACAGTTATTGTTCAACCCAAATTCCAAACGATAGTAAACATAAATGCTCTCTCAGTAATACAGGGAAATCCTAAAAGTCCTTCCATCATTTCAAAACTTATTGACTTGGTATATATTTGAATTAGAGCATATTGGTTTGTTTTAAAATGTGTAATAACTATGAAAGTTCTTTTTCCCATGTAGTGGAATTAAAGAGAGTAAAAATTACTGCACCCTATGAGTAGGCCTAATGTGAAATTTTTCTGATATGCCAAAACCAAATCTATAACACACGTACAGTATAATTATTCACGTCAGTTTGGGAAAGAAATGTATGTGAAAATAAGCATAACAAAGTGGTTCGAAAAATTTAAAGGAGGCATGTCGAGTTAAAAAGTGGACGGCCACCAGACCATGAAGTAATAATTTACACAGTTCACTCTGCATTTTAAAGCAAAACTGAGAAGTCAATTAGTCTCCTTGGTGATAATTGCTGAAATAAATGTCATCTATTTCTGGAGTCTTAAATAAGCAGTCGAGTATTTTTGCCTACAAATTAAAAATGGTCCTAGCACAGAAGTTAATTGACCGTCATCCGTGGCATATATTCACGTGTGGCTGGCCTACAATTGATGAAGACAATACGTACCTTAAGAGTGCGTGGTATATAAATAAACTCTGAAACATCTACTGATTTCTACGATTTTTTCGAAGCAAATATGGATAAAATACTCTATGGCAATCCTAGATAATTGTATTTGCCAATTATATGAGTATATATTCATCCAAAATTACTAATTCGTTACGCGTGATCTCTTGCGCCGCAGTTAAATGTACAAGGTTCCAGCGTCAGAGATTGTGCCTCAGAAGTTCGCAACACTGGAAACAATTTTGTTTAAAACGTTGGCTAAAACTATTGTCCAGGATTGCTATTGTTTAAGTTTCGCAAATTGGCTTCGAGAAACCTAAAGTTGTATATTAATGCTTTTAACGTTGAATTATGTACCACGCCCTCTTATGAGTGAACATCTTCAGATGGAAAAACGTTCCACAACTCCGGACATGTTAACATGAGTGAAATTCCGATTTAATGCTTAGAATACCCTCGCATAATTCGTGAACAAATTTGTGATAGTCATAAGCTTAACTCTTAACACGGTGACAGAAGAATTTTCCTTCTCATATAGAGAGCCGTAATGAAAATTACTTGCCAGGATATTCGCGAACTGTCCCTGCTATCGTGGACATACTTTAAAAACTGCATGTACAGATCGCTGGTTAATGACATTTCTACCCTTTGCGGAACAAACAATGATAAAGAAATCAAAATTTTTGAAGCAGAAATGGTAATCCGCACACGCGTAGAATTCGAATATACACTTTATGTACAACGAGATGCAAGTGGGACACACACTGAAGTTCTACGGAGCAAGAACCTTTGCAGATAGGTAAACTTTTTTTTAAATAAACCGCAGAGCTCTATCTCCAACAGTTTCCGTTTTATGATTTTTAAATAAAATGATAACGGACATTAATGGACAACATTGTATACAGCATACCCAAATTAATAGACCATAATGTGGTCATTACTAAATAAAATTGACGTGTACTTACGTAATTATGCTTCAGATCTGGATGCATGTAGTCAACACCTGGAACAAAAAAAAAATACAATGCTATTAGTTAAGCACTCAAACAATACAATATTATATTTTTCTTTGTATTAACAAAAGCAGATATGTGAAACACATAGCAGAAAAACACCCCTAGCAATTCATTTTTAACATATACCACAATTTTCACAAGTTAAATGTTATACACATACACATGCATATACATATGTGTGTGTGTGTGTGTGAGTGAGAGAGAGAGTATGTGTGTGTTTACAGGATATTCCAGAATTAGTGGTCGCAAGTTGAACGAGTAATAGATAACGCAAAACCAGGTATTTATGTGAACAAACTTGTGCCCGCAAACGACAACCTGACAACCAGCATAGTTGCCGGGGGAAACATTAGTGCATAGATTTGAGTTCCGCGCGCTCCGATGCGCCAATCTATGGGCTGTGAGGAAGAGTAAGCCCAGCCGATTGGAAAAGGCGGTATTGCGGGCTTGAGGTATCTAGGCTCATGTGAATGTGAGCCGTGTCTTACCACTTAATTTGAACAATCACCTACATGCCTTCCACCCACAACACCCACTTTGCACTCTGCTACAGTATCTGATGTAATTTTAGAATATATTTTCACAGTCAGTACGACATAAACACAGCTATATTATTTTCTTTATGCATCTAATTTATGTATAAAATTCATTGATAATAAACGTTTGCAGTAAGAAACGTTTAGTATAAAACCATGTTTTTAGAATCCGTCACAAGTACTGATACAAGATGGCGAAAAACGTGCACTTTTTTGCTTTATTTTACTGTAATATGAAGCTAAGCTTGTGATAGTATGCTTAACGATTATCTATTCCAACTTAAATACAACGTTCCAGATATTCAAATGAAAGATACCTGAATGTTTTAAGGTAATATTACGTGACACAGGCTTAATTTTAAGTCTAATATTGGTTAAGGAGTACGTAGTACTCGTAACCACCGTTAATGATGAATACTCAGCAGCGAACTACAGAAAAACAATAAAGGAAAGCAATTACATTATTAAACTATGGAATTATGACTGTTTACCATTCTAAGAGTACTTTATGTCCATTAGCACGTAAAAATTATATATATCTGAATTTTTTACTATCCACGCTCAAGAATGTAGGGCGATCAGACTGCAGGGTAATCATAAAAGATACCCAAACTTTGAATGTTTATAATACCAAAACCTAGCCGCCTATAACCTGGGTTGACCAGTCACATACCCAGTGAAACGATTACCTTTATTTTTTACCGTCCGCCGTCGCATTACGAGCGTGTGTTGTGTGTCATTCCGTACCACGATAGTGACGGCGGAACAACAAAAGGGAAGGCGTTCTGTGTTCTTTAGTTTTCTAAATGTGAATAGATTACGACTACTCAACGTCAATTCGGTTATGGACGCCATTCAAACTGTAACATTGAACATGCTGACAAGAGTGTGGAACGAGTTCGCACATCACGTAGATATGGTTCGGGTTGCGTGTGGTGGTCACATTGAACCTTTATGAAGATGTGGTAAAGAAACTTCATCGTTTCACGGTTCATTTGACTGGCCAACCAAGGTTGTGGGTTGTTTGGTTATGGTAGTCATTCAAAGGTGAAGTATTCTATTATGATCTGAAGATGTGGTAAAGAAACTTCATTGTTTCACGGTTCATTTGACTGGCCAACCAAGGTTGTGGGTTGTTTGGTTATGGTAGTCATTCAAAGGTGAAGTATTCTATTATGAT
>PNEQ01084247.1:0-34900 GCA_003012365.1 Medauroidea extradentata | reverse complement strand
CCTAGTGTGCGCGAAATCAGCATGTCGGCACTCGGGATAACGGTTTTTTTTTTTTTTTTAAGAAAACTAATCGGTTCATCCATCTGGGGTTCTCATATCACAATCATTTAAGGTTCACTCAACAACCAAAGGTACATGGCCTGTATTACATCTTTATCAAAAGTATAAAAAAAAAAAAACTACGAAAACGTCGAAAATAGGGGTTTCCGATGTGAACTTTCCTTTATTTAACCTTGCAGGAGTTAATTGCTTGTTTGCTTAATTTAGCAGAATGTGTTGTTGCACATAACAAAAAGTAAAGCAAATAATAATATAATAATTTGTAAGCCTCATAAAATAAACGCGACTTTTCGGAAATAAAAACTTTAAAAATGACTAATCTAACGTTTTATAGCGGATGCGACTTTACAATTTCCACAAGGAAGAAACAGACGTACCCAAAGTACTAGCACTTTGAAGTTTAATTGTACGTAGCTATGCAAAAGGAACCGACCCACAGTTTACTGGAGCTAAGATATTCAGTGTTAAAGTCTACTGTGCGTATCTAAACCTTGTATAAACGGTTATTTTCTGGACTCTATTTATTCTTCAAATATTATAATTTAATGCTTGTTTTTTTTATAGGAGATACTTTGGACCTTGGCCTACTTTGTAAGAGTATCTCAAAATATATTACTTTCTTGGTTGGATCTTTTTTGCATAACTTCGTCCAATTTATCAAACAAATCACCGAAAGAGCATGTATAAATTCTTATATCACGACTATATTTCAGTTTACATTTAAACTATACATGTTGTATAGGAAATATCCACTGTCATACACTGTTAAAAATTTCCGTGAATTTACGGACAATCTTACGGAAACGTCTGTTTAATTAACGGAAACATTATTTTGTAACACAGCTAAACATAATTATGTTTCATTAATTAAACATATGTCAAACTGCGAGAAGAAACTAAATAAATAACCGAATGCATTATTGCGCCTGCATCCTAAAGAAGTCACATAAATATGCGAATTTCCATAAGTGGAGCTAGTTGCCTTCCGTAAATTAACGGTCACTTCTGGAGAATTTTTTACCAGCACTTCTCCGTAAAACAACGAAAATTATTTTTAACAGTGCCACCTAATGTTTGTGAGAGTATTTAGAAATTATTGTTTAGTACTCCTTAGTAACATACTAAAAATTCCACTGGCATTCGGTACCACTTGAAATACTCTTATGTACACCGTTATAAATTTTAACGGAAATGTACCGTTAATAAACGGAAATAGTGTCCGTAAAAGTAAAATACAGAAATGTCTATAGTAAATATACACTACGGAATCATACGTAATATGTCCGTAAGTCTGCTGCGGACACTTACACGGAAAAAAATCGAAAATGTATGGGTTAGAGAGCTGTAAATATCACGGATATATTTTAATAACATCACCGATAAATCTGCACATCTGTAGAAATGCAATTGTAGCATTAAATACATGTAAGTATGGCTCAGTTCCGTGTGGTGAAACTGTTTTACGGAAACTTCTGTTGGATACGGATATAAGTTTCCGTGAATTCATGGAGGTATCTGGAGAAATTTTTACCGGAAATTCCGTAAATAAACGGAGAAGATTTTTTACAGTGTAATTAAAGTTATTTTGAGACACGTGTCCGGAAACCGCTAGTAAAGAGTCCACTACCTGTGTACCAAACACCTGCATGTAACGCACCTAGTGTATTGGCTCGTAACATACCAAGTTAAAAAACCTGCGCGAGCTCGTACTTATATCACTGTGCTGGGTGCGGTTAACTTAAAGAGTGTGCGGTAGACAAAATACGCTGACAACAACAACTGAAATGAACGCATTTTGAAAGTCATCCTAGATCATGTTTGCCAACTTTATGAGCAAACATTTACCCAGAATGATGCATTTGTTAAGGCCGAGGGTCTTTATTTATGCTGTTATTGACGGAGTGAGTGTAATAGGTGGTGTTGGCTTTCAGAGCTGAATTATGTACCGTGTCCTAAGACGGAGTAAATGTGTGAGGTGGTGTTGGCTGTTGTCGCAGGTCTGTCTCTGGGCAGCGGGCTGGTGATCTTCGCGTGTGTGCTGAGCGACACGTACCTGGAGAGACCCCGCAGACCCACGGCCTTCCTCGGCACTAGCCTCGCCCACCAGCCGTCGACGGGCGAGCCGCCCTTCGACTACCGCTACGGTTGGTCCTTCTTCGCGGCGGGCGGCTCCGTCATCCTCGCCGAGGTCGCGGCCTTGCTCTGCGTCACCGCCTACCTGCGTCGCTTCCCCTCGCCGGAGGACATGGTCCGCGCCGTCGTGCCGGGGGCGGACCGAGCCCTGCGCCAGGGGGCGGCCGCGAGGTGCCGCAACCGCCGCCGCAATGGCGGCCCTCCCCGCGTCTTCGCCGCCGCCAAGCCTCGCGCGCTCGCCGCCGCAGACCTGGAGGGTGCAGAGGGCCCACTGCTGCGCCGGGCCGCCCCCGACGTCTGCAGCGCCAACCCTAAAAGTGACCTTAGCGAGGATGCGGCGGCGGGGGCGGGGACGACGACGGAGCTGGGAGGTCAGCAGCCGGAGGTGTCGCTGGCGGGGGTGACGGTGCCCATCACCCTGGTGAGGCCGGGAACCGCGGGGCGACGACCCGAAGAGGCTCCCACACCAACGCCCTTCCTCTTCGCGCAACAGCTGGGTGCCCTCGGCGGAGGGACCCTGCTACACCAGGGCGTGCTGGGGGTGTCGGAGGCCACATCCACGTCGTCCAGTAGCTCTGGCTCGCATTTCTCGACGTTGCGACCTCGTGTCAGTACCTTCAGCGCTATGGACACCTTCGAGGAGGTGCGCTCCGCCACCTGGAGTAACAGCGAGGTATGACGGCATCGACCTCACCACTAGCGTCGTGCCTCGTCACTGACCAGCTAGCACAGCTCTGGACCACTTTCACACGTGTCTGCGACGAGCTAAAAGGAAGCACTTCCCTCTGTCTACCATCATTTGCGTACATTACATCAGTTTCGAATATTAACAATTATTTTCGAGGCGCTAGTGGCAACGTCGCAGAAGGATGTTTAATGAGCTGAATGTTTAAATAAGCCTAAAGACGTTCGAAAGTGCTCCGGGAGCCATAAAGCAACTACATAAATGTGCAGAACTGAAAAGAAAGTTTCACGTAACGAGAGAACATACTAATTTAAATACCAATTCTAGGTTTTTTTTATGGCTTTGACATTTTCTAATCTACGACTGCTGTCCGGCCTTGACGACCACGTGTGTCATTTATTTATTTTTCTTAACGTTGCTGCATCTTGTACTAACATTTTCGGCACTTTTTTTTTGACAATTTTTATCACAGTTCTCATTGGAAGTGCATCTCTCCAATTCATTGCATTAATTAAGCTTTATATTAAATAATTCTGTTTTCCTCTCCAACTGAATTACTCAGAAATCAGGTAACCTAAATCAAAAGCTGTGACTTACTTCGCAAAATAATTTAACGACCACAGTATCAAATGTGATTTTAAAATTAGGGTTACATTTCTGGTGACTTAAATGCTCGGATACGAAATGAATTTAGAAAATCAGTGAACTAAGCCTGACCAACCACGGTGTGCGAAATTAGTGTCATCCTGTGTACCAAAATGTTTGTGACTGTTTTGTTATCCTCCATTTGAAGATTCATGTAATAACTAAGACTGATCATGCATGAGGAAAGAGGGTCGTTTAATAAATTAAAAACAATTATAAAATTTTATGTAAATCGCATACTGGTAAAACGTTTTACTTGCAATTTTCAGCTGTATGGTTAATCTAACGAAATAATTGCCCGTTTAAATAGATACCCCGCCTAAACATAATTATCACCACTGACCAAAAATTTCCTTCAAAGAAAGTACAAATGAATTAACGTTTATTGTTCACTTTAAAAACACTTGCTTTATCACAACAGAAATTGTGTTGCGGAACATCACGTTACTATTGTAATACGAACTTCTTCAATCAATGTATCTTTGACGCAAAGAAAGTTTTTCTATGAAGTATACTATAATTAGGATAACAATTAATGTAGCTATTAAAATTTTTCAGTAGTAATTTTTACTCTTAAGTTAAATGCAATTCTTTTGAAACAATCGTTGAGTTGAAAAACTATATTTTACTTGGGTTAAAGTAAATACTAATTTACTCAGAGAAAACTCTCTCAGAGAAAAAGAAACAATCACACCAAAGACATTATTTTTAAGTTTTTTCTTTGTTTTAAAGCAAGATTTCTTTGCTACAAGCTAAACAGATTTTAAATATTGTTTTCTTTTCTGCAGAAAAATCTCTAGGGAGTGATGTCTACCACTTTTTAGAAGACCCTAAAGTTCTTCTTACCCAGAACTGAGTATTCTTGAATGAAACTAAACGTTTAAAATTGTTTTCACAGTGAAGACTGAGTTTTCTCGAAACCAGAAATTCTTTAGTTTTCGCAAATTTCTTGACTTAATTAAATATTTTTAAGTCGATATCAGCCGAAAGCTATAATTTTTTTTTTGTAAAAATGTGTATTTACAGTAAAAAAAAAAACAATTTTAACATAGGCTATCTACGTGACGGTTCAATAATTATGAAAACAGGGGTGATATATGGTGAGTATTGAGCAGTGCCGAAATGAACGAGGAGGAGGAGAAACCGGAGATCCCCGAGAAAACCCGTCGACTAACGATTCAACGACAACGTCTGGCAAGATTTTCACATCCGAAAGTTTTGATAGACCCCGCAGGGAATCGAGCTCGAATCGCCTTGGTAAGAGGCGATTGGTCTATCCGTGGTTGGTTGTAGACTGAAGACGGGATATTACACTAAATTTTAGCAAAGAAAAACTTCACACACATCTCTGAAAAAACATATCAATTACAAGACATTGATAAATATTCACAGGTACCTAAGAAATTTCCGGATACTCCAACAGAGCAAGACACCTTAAAATTGTGATAGAGCGTGCTACGTAGGTTCGATAACACATTCTATTTCAAGAGTTTTAACTGAATTTTGCAACGCACGTAGTAAATATTCGATTTTAGATTTTTACTGTATTGCCGTTCCTAATTGGGAATTATAAATTTTTCGGCGTGGGGTGAAATAAATTGTAATTAGCTTAAAAAGTTTAAAAACCCTTCCAAAATGATGGCGAAAAATATCGGATACCGTAAAACTCTGAACACACACAGGTATGATGTCAATGTTTGGACAAGACTTGGCGCATAAATATCTCTCAAAATTTTCCGTTCCTCAAACACTTAAATAAATTGTGTGGTACTTGCGGTATTTGAATTTTTTAACTATTACTTACATCTGAAATAAAAAAGTTTTACTGACCAGTGAATACGTTTGTTGGTCTTCAGCTTCTTCTGCAAATCAATAAAAGTTAGTGGTGTTTAACGCCTAAGATATTCTCATGTTAAACTTCGAGATCAGTTTTCTGTAATAAAATTTGTCAGGTACTAAGATTTAAAGAAAATTATATTTTTATGAACCTCTTCCTGGAATTTGTGCCTTTAATCAACAATGAAAAAAAATTAATGCTGTTAGTACAGAAAACCTAGTATACCAAGGAAAGAAATTGTTGTTCTTTCAACTAAATTTGCGATTTGGTGCAACAAACAGGAACTTTTCAAAATGTGTAAAATAAGAAATTACAAAAAATTAATTAAAACTCGTATGTATTAGAGTACAGAAACTTTATATGTAACACACATCTGCATTTGTAATATTAATTAATAAGTCATACTGTATTGCAATTGAATTTTTTAAATACTAATGCGTGTATTTGTGGCAAAGTCAAGTGAAGCAGGAAATGTTTTTCTTCGGATATAGACCTCTATTATAATATTGTTGGTAACTCGTAACAAACATTTCTTTCCCCTCCCTCCAAACGATACGGCGAGAATAATCTTACAGCTGAAGCTTTGTAAAGTAATCAAAAACTGTGTATGTCGGTTTGATTAAGGCCCGCTTAATGTCGTTGATTACACATTCATATACCACTGTAACTTTTTTAACAAAAAATAAGCCTTGTATATATTTGGGAAAATCTAAATTTAAATCTTAAACTCTCAATCTTTAAAATAATTTGTGCCTCTCTTACTTGACGATGATAATCCAATATTAGAAGTAAAGTAATTAAGTCTTTTTAATATACCCCGCCATTAATTTCAAAACCGTCGATATCCTTGCAAACGCGTATGGATGAAAATTTAGCGTATATACTACATTCGTCAGTTTATGTGAATATTTTATATTATCACCAATATCGTGTGTTTACCAAGCAAACGCGCAAAAAATGCTGCAAATAAGCGTAACATAAAAAAAATTTCTGTTACAAGGTTGCTAATGGTAAGTCTGTTTTATTGTTCATTCAATGTTACGCCAAATCAGTGAAATTTTTGCTACTTTTTTTTCCTTCTGAGCAGTGAGATTGGGCCATAAAATTTAAAGAAAGTATTCCTAATAAATAAGTGTCAATATTTCAGTGATATATTTACAACAAAGATGTTAAGAGATTTTTGTGATTTGTGTCCATATCACTTGGTTTATTGACAAAATTGTAAGAAACGGAGACTATTAAACCAAACAATATCAGATATGAAACTGTGTGTAAAATGTAATTATATGTCATTGAAATGGCACGACTGAATTAAATGAAAGTATGTTTTCTTCCACAATTAAATAATTGTCATTGTCGTTCAATCCTTTAAATTTGTTACCAAACCAATGTGTACCGACTTATGTATAATACATGATTTTAACTGCGGAAGGGATCGTTTTATTTTACCCAGTGCCATGTGATGAGGAGTTGCAAAGTGTGCTGCTGCTTTCACACAACTGTACTTCTTTTATTCTCGCTGCTGGAACCAATCACCACTCGAAATTGGTTTGGCAGTTTTGTTTTAAATCGTCTTCTCCATGTTGGCTGATTATTTCAAGTCAATAAGTTCTATTGTTAGAGCTAATTATGTAATGAACGAAATTTTGGTTAGTTGACTTTTAAGTCGAAACCGTTTCATTTCTAATTTTGAAAAAAATACAATTTTAAACAAAACTACCAAACATATTTTTTATATCTGCTCTAGTTTAAGCCTAAAAAAAAAATAGCTACCGCAAAATAAAGTTGAAGCAAGATAGCATGGCCTTAAAAACAAAATACCTTTTACAATGAAAAATCAGGGGAAAAGTAGTTTTATTCGTTCAAAACCAGACGTGTACACCTCACTGTAATTTTACGTTGAAATCGAAGTCACAGCTATTGATGTCTGTTGTATGATGTTTAGTTACGAAATGTTGCCCCTGGAAAGTTTATTTACCTATGTACGGGATGTAATTTTCTTTTTTTGATTTGCGGAGACAGGCAAGGGATTGTGTTCAGCTTGCCTCACTCGACAGTAATATAACCGCTTCGGTTTTATTTGCGGTGCGCCACACTGGTTTGCAGTGCTCTCGTTTTACACCTTTTTTTATAGATCATTAAACGGTGACCATACAATTTTACTTGCAGAAAGTTTTATTAAAGTGCAAGGCATGCTTCTAGTGTTGTTATTTACAAATCCTAGCAGTATTTTTGTACTTACAGCAGCTGCACTGAGGGGCCCCGAAATAATGTCTCTAATTACGTTTTGTATTTTTAAAATGGTACACATTATAGCTTCGAGTGTGTGTTCTCTCCTTACATAAACATTTTGCGAGTACGTTAAACAGTATCGCTTGGAAAATAATAAACGCAGCAAGCTACAACACCGTTCATGCGTCAGGTACATAAAAACCTCTTAAAGCCAGTCATGTTCGTAACTATACATTACCATTTTTGGTAACTAACAAACGAAATGTGATATTAACTTGCTTCATAACAATATCTATAGTTTGACAGTGTAAATGACGTACAACAGTAAACCCGACAGACTTCATTTTCGTTAGTATCGCAGCATATCAGTTTTTTTTTCCTCTTTCCTGGAAAAGTGGATCATGTGGACACGCCTGGTTTCGAAAGATTAGTTCACAATGTTAGTTGTCGGTGGAACCATGTAGTTGATACGTGGAGGTACTCTCTTCAGCCGTTGGTTTGCAAGAGGCGGGGAACGAACTATCTAATCACACGCCCTCAGTAACAGGAAAGTACTATTTTCGACTGTTTCCATGAGGGATATTAAAGTCACTTTGCTCTTGATCATTAGTGGGGATAGGAATTTTCGGCGAAAAGATTTTTGCCCCAATTATTTTCAGTACCTTACGTGCGTACCTGCAGCTTAATATCGTGGTTATTGGCAGAGTGCTTTTGTCCAGAGTTATTATTAATTAGACTGCGCCAGCAGGTGAAATGCACTGAAATAAAGTGATGCAAAAATCTTTTCGGGAAATCTCCTGTCTCTTACCATTAGAGACCCGGAAATTTCGTGGATTCATTTGGAAATACGTTAGATTACAAACTCCTGTACGCATTCATTACTTTCGTGACTGGGCGAGTGTTGGTGTAACTCTTGTTTGATGTCTGTGAACCAATAGCAGACCTGCATCTATATACTCACAGACTCCCGCGCTACCTTGTCATGTATACAACTGGCCACTCACTGGAGCAGCAGCCAATGTACACTGTTAAAAATTTCCGTAAATTTACGGGCAATTTTACGGAAACATCTGTTTAAATAACGGAAACGTTATTTTGTAACACAGTTATATGTAATTATGATTAATTAATTAAACACATGAGAAACTACGAGAAGAAACTAAATAAATAACCGAACGCATTATTGCGCCTGCATCCTAAAGAAGTCACATAAATATGCGAGTTTCCATAAGTGGAGCCAGTTGCCTTCCGTAAATTAACGGACACTTCTGGAGAATTTTTTACCAGCACTTCTCCGTAAAACAACGAAAATTATTTTTAACAGTGCCACCAAATATTTGTGAGAGTTTTTAGCAACTGTCGTTTAGTATTCCTTAGTAACATACCAAACATTCCACCAACATTCAGTACCACTTGAAATACTCTCATGTACACCGTTATAAATTTTAGTGGAAATGTACCGTTAATATACGGAAATAGTGTCCGTAAAAGTAAAATACGGAAATGTCTGTAGTAAATATACAAAACGGAATCATAGGTAATATATCCGTAAGTCTGCTGCGAACGCTTGCACGAAAAAATCGAAAATGTGTAAGTTACATAGACTTAAAATATACGGTTGTATTTTAATAACATCACCAGTAAATCTGCAAATCTGTATAAATGCAATTGTAGCATTATAGACATGTAAATATGGCTCTGTTCCGTGTGATGAAACTGTTTTACGGAAACTTCTGTTGGTTTAAGAACTAAGTTTCCGTGAATTCACGGAGCTAACTGGAGAAAATTTTACCGGAAATTCCGATAATCGACGGAGAAATTTTTTACAGTGTACAAGTAGCTGAAGACATAGTGTATACAGTACTGTGCAGTCCAGCAGGCTGGTCGTTGAACCAGCGACATTTTCGGGACTCTACTGATCATGCTCTGGAAGATGGACATTTGATCGGGTGGAAACTCATATGCATGGTGTATCGCAGGTACTCAGGGGATCGGTTTGAAGCCCCAGTCTCGTGCTGAGTCGATCACAGGTTGGACTCTGAGCAGCGGTGGATGTAACTCCTGCTTAGGAGTTGACTTACAGGGTGGTGAGTCCTTTGGTCCTGGTAGATCTCTCGTGGTCCTCCGTGGTTAACCTGCGGTTGGTACTGTTGCTAGGTCAGTTTTTTTTCACTACAGTATCAGCCACCGCGATTGGAAGGCGCGTGTCTCCTTCTGTTGGGAATATTCACCTACTCTCTTCAGCTTCAATGCAGTATGCAGCTATGGGGAGCTTTGGCTGATAAAGAAAGACTGACTGGGGGACGCGACGAACCATGGCCGTCTTTAGTAGAAGGCCAAAGTCTTGAATGTGGCAACGCAGCATCGGGGGGTCTGCTGCTTGTCACTTCTTGGCCATCCTAGCCTATGTATAGGCCGTTCACTACAAAGCGAGCAGTGCATAAAGTTTTCATTTGGCCGTTCCGCAGCCATCTTTACTATTTTTATCACGAAAACTTCCATGTATCTAACAACCAGTGTAAACGTGTCAACACACTCAAAAGTTATCATATATTAGCCAATTAAACCATATTTTAAATTAATTACAAGTTCTGCTGAGTGCTCAGTTTTTATTGAGCAGCCTATAATGTGTCTAGATGCAGCTTTAGTGGCGCGTACACGTCTACACAGACTAGGGTTACCAATGAGCGACCGGCAGTAGGTTGCCACATTCAAGACTCCGGCCTTCTACTATAAAGACGGCCATGGACGAACTCACCAGCAGTACCATCTGAATGTTACTCCTGGTATACCTACGGGTTCAGGAACAGGGTCTGCCAAACAAGCCGGCTATATTCCGGAAAGCTTGCTGCTGATCATAAGCATAGTAACTCTCTGCTATGCAATTTTGTTGTGTTTTCACATTCCACTTTGCACAAAGTTTCTTTTAAAGTTCGATACGTTTCTAAAGATTAAAACTGAACTAAACACAGTACAGGAGAATTCTACTCAATTTAATGTTTTAAAAGCTTTTTTCGTGAAATAGATATTACAATAATTGTTTCTGTAACGGTTAATATTATTTCTAGTTTTTTTTTATTTTCAGATTCCACAGCGTTGGTTTAATCTAGTTAAAGGTTCATTAAAATAAATTATGCATTTTAAGATCCAACATAAGATTCTTATAAAGACGCGTGCAAACAGAAGCTTTGAAAGGTACCGTACTTTTTTTTTATATTATTAGATAAGGACAAAGGTTTTCGCTTTTAAGGCATAATTTGTCTTCAAAATATAGCAATTTCTTACAGTGGTATAGTTAATTTTTTGGTGCAGAAACTCCTTAAAATAGCACAATTTCATATCTTAAAATGCAAATGTTTACTCCTGCTTTTTGGCTTTCAGTGTATTTAAACATACTTTCTAAGACATGCACTCCACTCAACCTAAACCTGCACACACCTTTGATCATAAGTATGAATGTTCAAGTTTAAATAGTATGATTCACCGTAACATTGTGAATATACTACATACTGCACTAATTCACCGCAAAATTAGAAGTACCGGTAACTTGAGAATATTATCTTAAAACACTTAATTTTTGCAAGACTGTAAGGCTTGACTACATTTAAGACTTTCCGAAACTATATAAATTACTCACGTCAGTCTTCACTTAAAAATATGATTCAGCTTTAGCACAACTGACTTAACAACTAATTTGTAGATACATTAATTAAATCCAACAAAATTAAACTAAAACTTTACCATAATAATGAAACAAATTTATTTTATATACTGTACATGTATGATTTTTTTTGTTCTAGAGCCAAAAACTTAAATTAAAAAAAAAATTCTACAGGAAGTAAGTTGAAACAGCATGCTCTCGGTGAAAAGTTATTACGTCTACAAACCAATTTACGTAACATCAAACGAATTCGTTCTCTGTCGTGGCACACTTTCCAGAGCCCACAGTCAAGATGTGTTATTAAAAAAAGTACAAAACCAGAAAATAGCACGAGCTAACTTGTGTCATAAACTCGCAGATTAGACCATTTCCGCAACATCTTTTCTCTGGTGGAACACAGTGAGAAAATACGAGCATTTTTTATGTCCCCGGTATTCTCCGTGTGTTTGCTGGATTTACATTAAATATTTCTTTGTGGAAGTTCTTTTTTACCCCGCTTCAGCTGTTCTTTTTTTTCCCCTCTCACTTCTTTTCCCACTACATTTTCCGGCTACATGCAAAACAGTGAGGTTTTTTTCCCTGTCCCCACTCGAGCCAGTTCACAAGTTAGAAGCTCTCTAGGAAGTACCAACTTCTCTGCGCGAAACAGTGGCTGAAAAGAGAACGAAACTTCAGGGGAGCCGACAATCCCGGAAGTTCGCTTTCGCGAAACAACTGACAAACACGGGCGGCGTGTTCAATAGTACCAACATCTGAGACGAAAGTCTGTTGACCGAAGCATCCTACATAAATATTAATACACGTGCACTTTTCAAGCGTGCGTTTTGGGGAAACGAAATAACCAATCATATTTGCATGTAAACTTTAGATTCTCAGAACGCTAGTTATAAAAATTGTCTTATAAACTATATCCTTATTAATTATTATAAATATATATTTCATTTTCCCCACAACCCTTACTTAGTTCAAAAGCAAATAATACGTTATATATTTTACCATAAAAACAATATTCACGTTAAATGGTCAGGTATACGAGTGGTGTATGTCATGTTCACAATTAATTGGATTCATCGGTGATTGAATCAAATTCCAGATAATTTAGCCTATTAGCACAAACCAACGCACAAATGAGTAACAATATAGCATCTCCGGAGTATATTGATTAAACCACGGCATTGGAAATTCACGCAATAAAGTGAAATATGGAAATTCTCCTCGTAAATTATGCATTATACATTTTATTTTAAATTATCCAATTTTACTACCGTAGCTAACTTTATTTGAATTACGTTTATCAGTAACAATTAATCAATTCTGTTTTTGTTGCAAATTCGTCTTCCTTATTAAGAATAATCATACTGGCACTACTGTTTAGGACAGCTGCAGTAAGGGTGGCTACACTGATCGAGGTGTTATTTATTGTTCAGGAAAAGGTGAGATTGCATGGGTTGTTATATGATGAGCTTAGAATGACGGTGACGTAAGTCTCTTTTATTAACAGGTCCTTTTTTCATTCATATTAAATATGTTCAAAAAGAAAGTTCCGTTAGTACTATTACATTTTTTTAACTCAAATTCCGAAGTATAATTCAAGTACAAAAAAACGGCAATGCATTTAATATGTAAAAACAACTAATCGTTTTTGTGATGGTATCACAAATGCATCAAATATTTTTTCTTATCAGTATTTAATTTTTTTAAAATACAAATAGAACTGTCTTACGCCTCTTCTTAACAGGCCAATTTGCAGGAAAAAGTAAACTAAACAAGTATCCATCGTCAAGTATCATCCAGTTTTAAGGTCCCTGTCTCACCTTGCAACCCTGGCATGAGCAGTGATACGAGTTTACATGTTAAGTTGCGTTTGACGAGACTCAGTCATATATTTCATAAAATCGCTTTCGGACGAAAAAATATGTTTCCAGAAAAAGATAATATTGCTGGAGGAATAAAAATTCGGAGAAAAATGTACGACTCAGTTTCTCCTAGCGTTTCTTGAGAATGAAAATATACTTATTTGCTCCCAGACTTCCAGGTAGTGAAATTACAGTTAAATGACACCGTCTACCTACACGTTGGAGACTCAGAAGCGACAGATCTATAAGGGCGACTTTGAAATGCGCATCAAGTACCGCATCTCCGCTATGGAGCAAGTACTGAACTGATAAGCAGGATTTCCACCGATCCATTTTTATTATGAGACTCAAAGCGGTGGCCATACAATTTTATTGGTGTAAAATCTGTTGGAAAAGCACAGTGCACGTTTATACATATCAGAGTTGCACATGTATCCGTTAAGTATATTTTGAAGTATGATAGTCTGGAAAGGCTGTTTGAAGATGTGTAGAGGGCTTCTAAGCAGTGTTTTAATAATATTATCTGTTTCATATAAGTTTGGATGATGAATTTGACAGCAACTTATGTGCAATAATTTCCAGTATTTTGTGATTTGTTGTACAATGCAAGACATTTTTAGCTATAAAATGAACCTTACAATTGGAATTCAGCATATGCTCTTCAAAGTTTGTCTTGTGTAGTGACAAAAATAAAAAAAAAACATTTAAAAATATTGCCCGTAAGTTGCTGTCAAATTTATCGAAACTTATGTGAAATAGAGTATATTTGTACCTTACGGCTCGGTTTCAGTTGCCATATTGAATGTTATTATTTTTTACATTTTTGGAATGCTGAGAAGAAAAGTGTGAAATCGGAGACTGTACCGCAAATTCTGTTTACCTTGAGGTACAATACAAGCACGGCAATAGAGCTGGTAATATATAGTTAGGTCGCAATTTGTCGGGCAAATTATGAATATAAAAAAATTTGCCACACATATTGCGGCGTAATTATAAGTTATCAGCTAAATCGCAATGTCTGTACTGTAGTGAAACGAAAATAGAAAATTAGGTATAACCGTATATTTAATATTTTCCTTCTTAGAACTCCAAAAAAGCGAAAAATAATAAAATTCAATATGGCGACTGAAACCGAGCTTTAACAATAACATTCCGTCATTTCTTTTCCTACATTGGTACAATGGGAACATATGCCACGTGAGTAACTTCGTAAACAAAAATA
This sequence comes from Medauroidea extradentata, assembly GCA_003012365.1. NCBI lineage: Eukaryota > Metazoa > Arthropoda > Insecta > Phasmatodea > Phasmatidae > Medauroidea > Medauroidea extradentata. The sequence continues at coordinate 20,569 of PNEQ01084247.1, read as the reverse complement.
ACACATTTACGAACACACTGCAACGCATCTGAAGCGCGTGGTAGGACGGCCCTTGAGAAGAGGAGAATGTAGTTACAGGGGGGAAAATATATGAGTATGTTTATTCGAATGTTTATTGAGAATGAAATGCCTGTTTGCTCACAGATTTCCTGGTAATAAAAATAAACAGTTTATAGATCGTATAGCAATGTAGGCAGTACCCAGATGAACAGAAAACTTGGTGGCGGTGTGTGTGTGTATGTGTATATATATATATATATATATATATATATATATATATATATATATATATATATATATATATATATATATATATGTGTGTGTGTGTGTGTGTGTGTGTGTATCATGTTGCAGGAATCTACGGGTTCGATTCCCGACTCCGCCCATCTTTGTTCCTGTTTCCCATGGTTTCCCGAAATCACTCCAGGCGAATTATGAGTTAAATTCCTTGATATTGGTAATGGCCGATTCCTTTCCCGGTTCTCTGACATTGTTCAGTTCTTTGTGTTAGTGTATCTAATGATCTCAGCTGTTGATGAGATGTTAGGCCTCCATTCTCTCCCATCTCCCAGTCATAGCAGTTGATAAGGAAGGCAGCCAGCCATTCAAACGTGTATGCCGTACTGCCTACGTAGTAAGAACTGTCTTACAGCAGTCCACTCTTTTTACGAATTTTACACGAAAACGGTTGGTCCTACACTTTTAAAACAAGGCGACCTTTTTTACTTCTGACGTGTTTCTATAATAGAAAACCGTATTAAAAGTTCGTAATTCCGGATGGTCGAAAACTGGCACGTATTAAAAGGGGTAGCCACCCTAGTAGTTTATGTATTAGGGTGCCAGGTATTGATGTGATTATAATGTGTACTTCAAGGTCCCGGTGGTATAAAACAACGCTCAACTTGTTATCAATAAATGCTTCTCCATTTCCATTACTTTACAAAAATACACTTATAATTTTCCATGATTATGGGCTCATACTACCCTTAATATTAGTTTTAGGTACAAAGTGTCCCGTGTAATTTCTATTTGATTCTTCATAAGGAATCACCTCCCGAAGTTTGATGGTCGAATTCAGCTGCATCCTGTGTGTATATATATATATATATATATATACATATGTGTGTTCCATAGGTCCTGACACCACGCCTAATATTATTTAACGTGTAAATACCTATCCTTGCCCTCTCCTGGACTCCGAGGTAGACCGAACCCTCAATAAACAAAACCATCACAAGCCGTGACAAGTGTGGATTTATAGAGCCCAGATTTCTTGAGGGCGTTCAAGTGTGATGTAACCATAATTTTACATTCATTATGAAATTTAGAGTGGAAATTCTAAAGGAGCTAAGTGCGAAAAATATGTTTTCGCGTAAAAGGCAAAAAAAAAAAAAAAAAAAAAAAAAAAAAAAAAAAAAAAAAAAAAAAAAAAAAAAAAAAAAAAAAAAAAAAAAAAAAAAAAAAAAAAAAAAAAAAAAAAAAAAAAAAAAAAAAAAAAAAAAAAAAAAAAAAAAAAAAAAAAAAAAAAAAAAAAAAAAAAAAAAAAAAACCAGTGCTGCTAGAGCTTGCAGACATTTGGAAGCGGCGATCGTCAAATGATCAAACAATTTGTCAGGAAAATTGTTGAAACTTAATTCTTAGAGTATTAGATCGGCATCAATACCTATTTCATTTTGATGTAAGAAATTCAATTTGGTCTATTTCAGCAATTAGCTCCTTCAGCATTTACACTCTACAAATACTTTTAGTTTTTAAGTCAATATTTGTGACTACAGTTTTCTCTTATGAAACAATTTTGGCTCACAAAATTTACTCACAACGATGCGCCAAAGTCAAATTTTGCATGTTACACTGCCATGAAAATAGTGAAATCCAGTTGACTTAATTGAAATAATTCACGGTTAGCTAAAATCCCATTAGCTATGAAACAGATAGAAAACCACAATGTAAAATTTTGAATTCTTTTAAGAAATCGCCAATGTACAGGAAAAAAAGGTGCAAATTCAGCAATTTTTTTAAAATACAAAAATAGTTGCTGCGAATTGTTGAATGTAGAGTTGCATTGCTATTGTCATGTTATTTCACTTAAGTATGTCGTTTGGTTTTCTCTATTTGCATGACTGCGTAACATGCAAATTTTGACTCTGCCGCGCCGGCGTAATGAGGAAACCTGAAAGATGAAATGGTTTTATTAAGAGGAAACTGTACGCAAAAGATTCTTAACAATATAAAATAATGATTTTATCGCATTTGAAAACCCTTAAGGTGACCGTCTACCCAAACAGCCGAGCGGTGTTCTAAGCTTCGACCGTTACGAAATTATTCTAAAACTGCTTATCGTGCATGAGAGATGTCTGCTTAGGAATATTATACAAAGAACGTTACGAAAGCGCAAGTACCCATTTCTGGTTCACTATTTGTCATTAAAGCATGGCGAAAATTGATGATGTTGCTATTCTTTTTAGGTACGAAAATATTGGCGCAGAATCTTTCAAATAGTACAGATGTGTGCAATACTCTTTTGTCTTTAATATTACGTCATAAAATGATAGGTTCGCCAGTGAATGTCTCATAGAGAGTTATCAGTGAGAAGACTGCATGCCAATTCGTTGACTTGCGTCTAGAGGCTAGGACAAGGCGTGATGCCTGTTCTGGCTCGTCCCTATAACTTTCACACTTCTAAGGCTCAAACGTGCAAAACACGTCAACTCAGGCGGCCTCCTTAAGGACGCGGCTACCGCAATTTTTATCACCACTTTTTTATTTTTATATTTGTACCTGTTATTTTTTTTTCTTTAAGATACTAAATGTAACCAAGTGTTTATCTTATAAAATTATTTTATCTCGCATAGCTTTTGCGTAATGTCTCGTTAAAGCCAAAATTTGCATGTGTCCGTTTTACGGACGATACTAAAACCAACTCACTTACCAAGCTGAAAAAAATTAACAGTGAATAACGATGTAGTATGCTACAAATTCAGCTATTTTAAACCACAAAATAAAATTTTTTTCTGTTTTTAAAAAAATTATTGAATTTTTAAAGTTTTTATTTTAAATTTACTTATTATTATTATTGTTTAAATACAAAAATTCTTGTTCTTTGTTTTTTATGTACGTGACATTGTAACCTGCGACATCTTTATACACTGTGAATTTTTCCAGTTTATTTTGTTAGTTGATTTTACTTTAGTCCTTAAAACGGAAACACGCAAATTTTGACTTCATCAGGCCATTACGCGACAACTATGAGAGATAAAAAAATTTCATAAGAGCAAAATGTAGTCACTTTGTGTCTAAAAGGTAAAAAAATATCTGGTACAAATAAAAACATGCTGATGAAAACTGCGGTGGACCGTGCCCTTAAGACATTTACGTAAAGTATCTTTCTAATGTAAGTACGAGTATCCTCGGTCATGTGACGAGAGTTCTCGATCACAAGAGGCCAGCCAGGTTGTAATAGAACGTTTGCAAGAAATGAGCTCGGGTCACTTTTTGAACTCAAGCAAGCTTGCCAACAGCACTCGGATCTCTTGGGCCCGAGTTTCTACTTTAGTTTTTCATATACGGGAGCCTTTATCGTAAAATCTCTCTTACTACTGGTTTTAACTACATACTCTGACTTTATCGAGACAAAATACAGCATGGTGGTAGTTAATTGAATGAAATTTCCTTTTTTTGAACTGATGAATTAACGAAAATCTTTATGTGCTTGCCTCGAAAAATCACATCACATAGTAAAACCAATTTGCAACAAAGTTACAGAGTAATTTTACGTTATCTGCTGTCGTCTAGGTTTAAAAAATAATTCTCTCGAAAGCCGAAAAACTCAGGCCCGTTCCCTTAAACGACTCGAGTTGAAATATCACTCTACTTTTCGGAAATGTCTTTGGCGAGCTGGCTGGGCCGCCTAGAACCACCAAATTGTTTCAAGATACTTTGGAAACTTCCCTGATCCAAACTACCCTCCTGATGTCAACTTCTTTCCCCCACTTCTCCCTCCTCCGCCAAACACTCTAGGGGGATTTTCTTTCAACTGTTTCTCAAACGTCTGTCCAAGATGATTCACAAAGGAAGAGGCCCCGCCGCTGTCAAAGTGCTGAGATGCCAGTGGCTACCTCCCGCGGTATTCCGGGTGATATTGGCTTCCTCCAGCAACTAGCCGTCACGTGCTGCCAACTTGATGAAACTAAAGACTTTACATTCCGACCCGTGCGCTAGACTACGACCAGCACTGTTGCTTTGCCATTCTGACGATCCTGCGTCACCAAATACTCCACATAACTCATTCAGGAGATGATACAGGCTTGCGGTTTTGTGTGCGTAAAATTATTTCGAGCTGCGCTTAAAGGGGAGTGTTAAACAGTTTTATTGTACTTTCGATTCTTGAGCCATAACATTTATTCAAATTGTGTTTTCCAAATGTCCCCTTCAACAAAGCATGGGATATAGTCATGGTAAACTGCTTGACAATAAATAATAATTTAAGCATTCAATAATTTGTCATTTAGAATCATTGCAGAGAATTATAGGTTAACTTTCAAGAATTCTCTTGCAATAATTCTGCACGACATATTAACATAAATATTCCATTATTATTTATGTCAAGCAGTTTACCAAGCTTTGTTAAGGAGAAAATTTTTATAATACAAATTGAATAAAAGTTATGACAAAGACTGAAAATACAGTTGTATAACACTCCCTCTTAAGTCATCCGCCTACCACGAGCATCAAATGCGTTGAAATAACAGGAAAATACTTTGTTTTGTACGAAACTATATCACACGCGCCGTCACCGTGCTTTTATTTTTATATTTGTACCGGATATTTTTTTATTGTTTTAGATACAAAATGTGACTACATTTCTTTCCTATAGAAATTTTTTATATCGCATAGCTTTTGCATAATCGCTCGTTAAAGCCAAAATTTGCATGTTTCCGTTTTAAGGACGACACTTAAACCAACTCACTTACCAAACTGAAAAAATTCACAGTGAATAACGATGTAGTAGGCTACAAGTTCAGCTATGTTAAACCACAAAATAAAATAGTTTTGTATTTTTAAAAAATATATTCATTTTTTTTTAATTTTAATTTTAAATTTCAGAATTTTTATTTAAATACAATAAACTGTTATTCTTTGTTTTCATGTACGTGGCATTGTAGCCAGAACCTGTTTATCCGTTGTGAATTTTTTTTCAGTTTGTTATGTCAGTTAATTTTAGTGTAGCTCTTAAAACGAAAACATGGAAATTTTGACTTAAACAAGCTATTACGCGAAAACTATGAGAGATAAAAAAAATCATAAGAACCAAATTTAGTCTTATTTTGTGTCTAAAATAAAAAAAATATCTAGTACAAATAAAAAAACAAAAACATGGTGATGAAAATTGTTGTATACTGCACCCTTTCAACCGCATAGCAAAAATTTATTGGTGAGAATCTTACACGCTGTCCCCTTATTGTGTTGTGGGGATACACTTTCGCATTTAAAAAAAAATTATGAAATGTATTTAAATTTTGCGTAACTTTGAGTTGTGGCTGTTACTGAAATTCTCGAAACTAACTTTTGTCAAAAACGCCATAAAATTGATCGATACACTGACTTTCAGTCCCGGTAGTTTTGATTCCGTAAGTTAATTATTTCCTTTAATTTTGGCAACACCACAACGGCCATACATCACTATATATTTAGGTCAGCGGCACCCATACTATCGACTTTGAGTCTCACACACACAAACAAACGCAGCCTACTGAAGGAGTCACCTTAAACACAATCCTCCACGGACAGGTTCTGGGCTTATCGGGTTCAGGAGATGGCTAACTCGATCACCAACCCGGACGTGTCAAGGCTCTAGCCGGGATGGGTTAACCCGATTGTTCTTCTCGGGCAGCGCTCTCCAACATTAGGACCTCACACACACCGGAAACGAATTTAGGAAGCTTATGTCCTCACGAGCTGCGAAACTGAAGGTAAAGCAAATGCCTCTTTTTTTTTACAGCGTACATTTTGTTGCTTCAAATATTTTATTTTTTTTTAAATTATGATCCGCTGCAAAGAGGCTTAACGCAAAGAAAGGTTTTTGTTTTTAATAAACAATACAATGCCGGTCTAAAGTTTAATAGTGCGTGGTAGACAAATAAACGCTGAAAACATCAATTGATATCTACGCTTTTTTCGAAGCCAATATGGATAGAATACTCCATGTCAATCGTAGATAATGGTATTTACCAACTTTATCAGTAAATATTTATCCAGAATTACTCATCCATTACGCGTGATCTCTTGCGCCGCTGTTAAGAGATTATGCCTCAGAAGTTTGTAACACTGGAAACAATTTTGTTTAAAACGTTGGCTAAAACTATTGTCAAGGATTGCTATTGTTTATTTTTTTCGTAAATTGGCTGCAAGAAACCTACAGTTATAGATTAATGCATTTAGCGTTGAATTATGTACCACGCCGTCTTAAGGCCACTCTGTGAAACTACTGCTGCAATTTCCATGCCAATTTTTCTGCAACTTCTTACGCGTGTAGTCTATAATGCATAAGACTGCAGTGGGTACTTCACGTATACTAAAACAGTTATGCATTTCGAAAGATGTTACTGCACATACCACATTATTCATTTAAACAAATGTATGTCTTATATAGCCCGAGTTATAACCACGAATAATTTTTCGTTTGAGTAGTAAGGTACGATTATAATTTCGAAACTGCAATAAAAATTTAAATATATATATATATAACATTAAAATATTACATCGTTTATCCTTACGTAAAATGCAAAAAAAAATTGAATGTGTAATTAATTCCAAAAATGTATTACATATATTGCACTGACACCGCAAGCGTACTAAATGTATATTAGGCCTACTAATTTTACCGGAATTTGAACTACACGCCTATGAAAGTTCAATGTGCAGTAACTAATTTATTTAAAACAAATAAAATATGCCTTTTTTTTTACATCTTACGTATGGATAAATGATGATAATTTTTTGTGTCAGAAAGTTTTTGGAATTATTATTTTCTTCCAATAGACAACAACGAAAAATTATTTTTCTAAATCTTATAAATCTATCAATTTCACGGCACATATTTCTTTTATATTATAAAATGTGATAATTGTGTGGTTGCAGTAACATCTTTCGAAATGCATAAATTCGAAACTGTTGGCTACACTGCATTCCTGAGGCTTCTATTTTTTATATGCGTAAGACGTAACAGACACAATGGCATGGATCTTATGGCAGTAGTGCAAGTTCTGTGTGGTACTTAATGGTTTCATGGGATGGTCTTAAACCTTAACCGGTGCTGTAATGATGAGTGAGTGAAAGATTCTGGTCAGCATTTCAACGCTGGTGAAGGGTGACATGAAATGAGCATGGATCAACGCCGGAATGAAAGGGCAGGGGAAAAGGGAATTCCTGAGAAAAGTAAAGTTAACTGAGCATGGTGTATAATTCAGCACTTAAAGCATCTGTTTAAAATTGTCAGTTTCTCGAAGAAAATTTTGCAAAAATAGAAAACAACAAACGTAGACCTTAATTTATGCCAAATTTCTAAATAAAAACATTTATCGAGTAACGTATATCTGAACAATTTCTGGTGCCGAAATCTTGAACATTTAATTGCAGAGCGAGTGACCATGCTTAACAAATGCATCATTCTGTGTAAATGTTTGCTCATATAAAGTTGGCAAATATAATTATATGATCTTTGAAAGAACTATGCAATGGGAGTGCATGACTGGATTCAGTTTCTTGGACGTACTCCATTTCAAATTGAATGACTGTCAAAGAAAACTAAACAAATAAAAGAAAACCATAATATAAGCAGAATATGCTTTAGTCAGCAAGATACATACACAACATGAAATTCCAAAATGGAATCGGGTCAAATAGAAACAAGGAACAAACAGATAATAAATGAAAATAATAACAAATAAAATAAAAAAACCAAGTAACATGCGACACAACGATGAGATGAACCAAAAAGCACAGCAAATATCAGACACGAACAGAAAAAAACAAAAGACACAACAAATAGACGAGACAAAACGCAACAGATAACAGACATATACAGACGAGACAAACGACACAACGAAGAGACGAAACAAGACACAGTAGTTTTCCAGACAGACAGTGTTACGACGTTTCGGGAACTGGAATCTGTTCCCGTCATCAGGTAGACACACAGGGTTCAGGAACACGCGTGCGACTGTTCGTGTCTGATATTTGCTGTGTTTTTTGTTTCATCTCATCGTTGTGTCGCATGTTACTTGGTTTTTTATTTTATTTGTTATTTTCATTTACTATCTGTTTGTTCCTTGTTTTTATTTGACCCGATTCCATTTTGGAATTTCATGTTGTGTATTTATCTTGCTGACTAAAGCATATTCTGCTTATATTATGGTTTTCTTTTATTTGTTTAGTTTTCTTTGACAGTCATTCAATTTGCAATGGAGTACGTCCAAGAAACTGAATCCAGTCAAATATCATTATCCAGGAATTTTAATTTCTTGGTTTTTCCATATTGATTTTCAAAAACTTGTAGATTTCGATTGGAGTTTTTTTTGCGTTTATTTATCTTTCACACAATCATAAGAAGCAGTCTTAATGGCACGGTTAGTTGTAGTTTATTTTACAAATTTCGTGTTGAAACGTTTATTTCCATTGTTTGTTTGAAGAAAACAAAATTCTTTCCACGGAAAAGTTTTTAAAGAAAAATACAAAATATTATTCTTGAACTTAAATTTTTATGAAAAGCAAATCACATTTTCCACAAGCTAAAATAACCTCAAAGAAATTATTTTATTTGTTGTAAATAAAACGTTTTTTATACGAAGAGCAAATGTATAGTGATGACAGGTCGGATATAAATTTGGATTTTGGGCCTTGCTATAATTTGTAAATTCAGTAAAAACTGATTTGGCACCATTCCGATGTAACGCTTTCTAGTGTTTCGAACCAAACAAGGTTCATGTAGTAATAAACACAAAGAATTAATTCACAAATATTTCGTAATTTAAGTACATTAAACTGGTTAAAGTAACCGATCAGCCAACCTAGAATTATTATAAATATTAACTTGTTTTCCTTTAACAGGTGTTTCTGGAGTCCATAGTATGTTCATACCGTATACATATATATATATATATTTCTAGAATTTTCAATAATCCTTCTAGATGTACGTTACTTGTTTTCATGTTTATTTTGTTTTTATCTCATAAATGTTTAAAATTATCGTTAGCGTTAATACGTCGTATTTATTCAGAATGCAAAATTTTCAATGATATCCTATTTCTGTTGAATTGTGTCTGACACTTATTTTGGAATAAATGTGAATACATAGCAACGTGACATTATTTATATTATCGTAATGGCTAGTTAGGTTAATATCATTATTATATGTGCAACTGTTAAATTATTAATATGCGCATTTCTCAACTGTATAATTTACTTTTTTGGGTAACGTTATAAGTATTTATTTCCAAGTGATGTTTTAAATGTTACAACTACCTGTGCAAAACACTAGAATTTTACTAACTGTTCGGTAATTTTAGTTCATTCCAGTTTGCACGCATATAAAACGGAAAATGTGTTTACCCGTAACTAATGAGTTCCGAGTATACAGGTAATGCAAAGTACATAAATGTTTTACATATTCACGTGTTTAAACAACGCAGTGTATTTTAACGTACCTGTACCTATCATTATAAAAAGTTTGTTTTGCTTGGTTTCGGGAGCAGTACACAACGACGTATAGTTACATATGAGTACAATAATAATCATATCTGCAGCTGTTAGGTGCTACAAAATCTGATATAACTACGCGACGTAGAAAACAAACTATAATATTCTAGCTATGTCTACTCGTTAAGGAAATTGTTCTATATATTTGAGAGAGCATAACCAAAAAAAAAAAAACTTTGATAAGGTATATCAATAGAAATATGAAAGCTTAAGAGGGAGAGATAGAAAATGTTATTGTATTTTCCGTTTTTGAGGCACAACATTTATTCGAATTGTACTATCAACATTATCTCATCAACAAAGTACAGGATACATTCTTGGGAAACTGCTTGACATAAATAATAATGAAATCTTTCGTTAATTTGTCATGCAGAATCATTGCAGGAGAATTTCTTAAAATTTCACCTATAATTCTCTTGCAATGATTCTGCATGATAATTTGATAAAAGATTCAAATATTAGTTATGTCAAGCAGTTTACTAAGAATATATTCTATGCTTTGTAGAAGAGAACAATTTAATAATACAATTTGAAAAAATTTTATACTTCAAATACTGGAAATATAATTGTCTAACATCCCCCCTCTAAACAACAATAAATAAAAATGTATTACAGCGTAAAAACCTCAAGGGTGTTTGTTATTTCTGAAAATTGAAATGGTGACCTTTACATGCGGCTGAGACAATTGGTTTTTGAACGAAAACTAGAGGTGAAATACTGAATACTGGCCTCTAATCAGCTTAGTTCGGTAACTCTATCGTGTACAGTTGCACATGGTTCATTACCTGCGCAAAGAACGTGCAAGTCTTGTTTGTTTTTGGTATTAACCCGCTTTGAAGTCTGGCGGGGCAGAAGAAACAGTAAAGCGGGGAGGGGAAGATATTTTCCTGGAAGAACGTACACCGTCACTTGTAAGCCCTTGCGTAATTTATCACCGATGTCAGTTAGAAAACTCTTCCCGCCTGTCGAAAGTATATCCCCTGGTACTCGTTCCGTGAGAAATCTGTTTTACTCCAGTTTTCGTCCGCTCCACAAAGTAAATGCAACATTCTTCTTTGAGAATTTTAGTCATCTTATATACACGATTTTAAGGGGCCTCCCAACATGTGCTTCAAATACGTTGCAGATATGTTACTGATATTATTTTTTTGACAAACCTATTTAAGGACGTTTTATTCGTTTATCTACAAAAAGAACACATACTTCAAATTTAGTCGCAATGGTTTTAAAAGTTCTGAACGTTTATTAGAAGCATCATTTTCGGGCCCCTAAAAAAATGAGTTTTCCAGACTGCCGTATCTAGAAAAATAACAGGATTCGAAAAACACAAGTATAGAAATAGGCCTTAGATTTCGAACTATTCTGCCCACAAATAAAATAAAGTGGCCACCCCTTAAAGTCCCACAAAAAAAAGGATAATAATAAAGCATTGCACGCCAGCTGAGTGACTTGCACGGAGAGGCGATAGTATATTACATACGTGGGTCATCGGCACCCTTACCACCCCTGCCTCACACACACACAAACGCTACCTATCTAAGGAGGCCCCTTAAGTGTAAAATAATCTTGGGTATTTACAAGGACTCTTAGCATAACATTTATAACGTTGTCTTCATTTGTCAGGATTTGTTCAGTATTGTTCTTACACTCAGCCATGCAGTTTTGACAGTTTCCTATTACATTTTTATCAATAAACTATGTGTCTAAAATCGATAGTTTGGCAGGTACACGATGAGTGATGATTCTCAATATTTACCGCAAAGAGATGTAGCTCATTTGACTTTACCAGTTATAATTAGATTCCTGCGACACCACACGTCTGTGATTGGTTGGTAGAACCCAAGGGCGCTGAGAGCTTACTTAGAAATAATTCAATCACTGACCACGAAGCAGAGCTGCAGATGTGCATGTAAGGAATTGAAAAAAGTTGACGAAAAGTTCTTTTCACCAAAAATCGGTGATTCTGTAAACTGTCGTATTTTTTGGCGGCTAAACCTCAGTACGGTCTTCTGACGCCCAGCATACGCAACTCACGAGACAGGCCTGCTTAACTGGTCCCGGACTTCCAGGGGCAATCATAATTCAGTCGGCTAACTAGTGGGATAAGGTAAGGTCGTGATACTTATCAGTAAAGAAAATTCTAATCAGCTACAGTGACATTGCGATAACGGACAAGAAGACGCAAATCATTGCCACTGAGAGAAGTAAAAGCCTAGTAGCGACTATTTTTTTTTCTGAAATTGTAAGAATGTTACATGTTTTTGAAAAACGCTGATGCTGGCTTTTATTTTTATTTTTGGATTTTACTGTCTGATTGTTCTACAACGCAGCATTTGCTCACAGGCGTGTTTATATGAGTATAAAGCATGTTTGTATTTGCTTACTGTTTTATGCGAAACTTTTCGTACACCGTATATAGCGCTGTTTCAGCTATGTGCAAAGCTGACAGACCCTTATCTGCCGTAGTTACAAGCAAAAATAATTTCAAAAAGCAAAGTAGCAGCCACGGCCATAGAGGAACTTCTACGACCGTGGTAGCAACCTGTGCCCGGTTGCACAAAGGAAGTTCAGATACTGATATAAAATCATTGGCAAGATGATCTATGATCAGTGTCCTGAAGTATCGTACGAAACAAGATCACTATTTGATCCAAGTCATTTTGAACGTGATCCTGAACTGTCGATGTTCCTTGGGTAGCCATCAGGGGCGTAGCCAACCATTTTTTTTTCAGGGGGAGATATTGCCCATTCACGACACTAATTTAAAGGGGGGGGGGTCCTTCCCCGGAATTTTTTTTTTTAGGTACGAAATGGTGCTACTTAAGAACTTTGAGAACCAAAAAATTAATATACCACTTTAATAAATTTTTTTAGTTTTAAGGAATTTCGGGGGGGGGGGATATATTCCGAAATCCCCCCTCCCTAACTACGCCCCTATTGTTGTGGTTTCGAAATGTACGTGAATTGATTTTTAAAGAAAATTTATGTACGTCAGCGAAGGTAATGAGCACAAAAGAGCTTCACATCGTAAATAAGAAGATAATTTAACAAATAATGTCCTAAAAACATTGTGTTGCGCACTTATGTGAATTGTTGGTAGTTAGGTCAGGGCGATCGCCGTAATGAGTTAACGATCGTTTGTAAACCGTACAGTTATTGTTCCGCTGTTCTCATCACATCGTTGACAGCATTAAAAGTAGAAAATGACTCATCCCGCGCCCGTTCATTCTGTTTGACTCCATGCCTTCAACACAAAGCGTTCAAATTCTGTCAACAAACACACCATTCACATTCACAAACTCAACAGCAATCATAGAACAAATACAGCAGTAATGCTAGCCAACCTAACAACTCATAGTTTCCGAGTCTGTATGAAATTACTCTGAAGAAGTAATGATGTCACAATTGTTCTGACCAATAGGCATTAAACACAATTCTGCCGTACAGAGTTGTCAGACGTAACATTTCGTCGAACCGCCGTTCTCATGATACCAGATCAAATATATTTAGGTTACGTTAGTGCAATACTTGTCGTAACGATCTTCGGATCAATTGCGAACCTTCGTCAGTGAATCTCCAGTCACAGGATTATTCGTGCAACCAAGCACTGGTGACACAGAATAAGTAAGTACTTATTTATTCTGTGCAGTTAGCTGTGGTAAAAATTCAGTAGATTTTTAAAACACATAAAATAACACTACCGTTGCAAAAAAATTTCAACCGTTGTAAATTTAACATAGAATATTTAAGTACATTGTCTGCGGTGTTTATAAAGTTATCCTTGAAAAAAAAACATGCTAGGCCTATGACACGAATGCGAAGAAATGTCTACCTTGACAAGAAACAGTTATTTGCTACACATTTTAAAAAGCACATATAACAAATAAAATGTCATTAGACAAAATTATACTGAAATTATAAAACTTCACTTGTCTTTCAAAATTACAGTTAATTGTCAAGCACAAATCCTATGTTAGCTTTCAGCTCACATTTTCGGTTCATTTGTTTGTCTCATACATTGATGCCGTCATTTCATTCAATAGTTCACCTGTAACTTGAAACTCAAAAAAATTTGAATTCGACAGCATCCTTTTTGTATGAAGTAGCCCAATGAGTGTTTCTGTGGAAAGATTGTTGCGCTGCTTTGGTTTCATCATGACAAATAACAAATAAGAAAATGCAAAATATCAGTAGATTTTGATCACTTTTCAGTATTTCAGTAGACAATTCCCAAATTCAGTAGATCTGGCAGTCTACATTAAAACCGTTAATTTGTTCTCTGTGGCAAACTAGCAGTCCTCCTGTGTTATAAGCGCAGAACTAGATTGTTTTATACATCAATATATAAACAATAATTGTAAGTAACTTATTAAAATTTTTCGGCTTTAAAACAGTAATACAAAAATTATTTTTATTCCTATATCCTGACGTAAATGTTACCTTTATAAGACAAAAATACATTTTGTAATAATGTTACAAATTTGAATACTTAACTGATAACTTACAATTCAACGTTGTTATGCAGAAAGAGATCATCCCACATTTGATAAAGTAAAAAATAAAAATTGCTACTAAAACATTCATATTATTTTGTTCATTAATATATGCTTAATTTCAAATACCCTACGTCTTTTTTTTTTACTTTAGTGGCTTAACAACTGTAGTGTTAATGTATAATAATTTAGGTTTTTTTGTCTGTTCTTGACGTTCGTGGCTTCTGCACAACACCATTCAATTGGCTTATGCTCAATGTGTGCAAAACATCCTGCATACGATCACGTGATATGTTTTTCACATGGACAGAAGCCTATTATGGCTTAATTCATTCTACGATAGTTTCTACAAAATGAATATCGGTTTCTATTGGGACAACGATCTACGATCATCTTAGGCCGTTGTTGGAACTACTCCATTTTATATGGTTGGAACGACACTTCCGTAGAACAATAACAATTTGTGCACACACAACCGTTAAATGCTTATTTAATATTTGATTGGAAACTAATGGAAACACAAAATAAAAATAATGTCATAATCAGGAACAGAAAACAAAATCAGCCAATTTTGTTTGCAGGTCTGTTCTGTTATGAATGCGATGTGTACTTTATATCTCCTTTCAAAATCAACAAAAAACAGTGAGTGCTATGAAACATGATGGTTAATACATCAAAATTATAGTAATCTGATTTCAAAGTAGGCCCCTACATTTTACAGGTAAGATTTAAGTAATATTTTTCTGTTTCTGTCATGTTGCCATGTAGCGTAATAATTTGTTGCGATTAAATGTCTACAACAAAGCGTAAAAAAACTATAACCTCAAATTAACTGATAAACATAATTTTCAGTTTATACTCTGAACTAATTTATTTTATTCGCAACTATCAGATCGGATTATTATAAAACTGAGACTTACGCACGGACTATTTTGCAGTGAAGCTTTGTATTGAAGAAAGAGCTGTAAAGAGAAAAATTACGAGCTGTCTGGGGGGCACGGTCATAGAAGTGCAGGTCTGGACACTCGCCTATCTACCAATGTATTTTGCTTGACCCCCTTGTTGTTTGGCTGCAGTTCACCAAGTTACCGAGAGTGTTGTACATCATTAGCGTTGCAATCAGGGGGTCGGGCTCAAACTCCGCCCACTTTTTTTTCCAGTGTTTATATTATAGAGTAAATAAAGATTGCTGGAGATATGCTTTATTATTGTGAACTAAGGGAATATTTCATAAATTGATAAAAAATACGATTTGATAAATTGGTTATCTTTATAGTCAACCGGTAGTATAATTAAAATTAGGCACGACTACCCCCTGCTGATAATAAGTTATATCAATACTAACCTGTGGTAGGAACCACGCTGGCCAAATTGTCAGACCATTCGCCTCCCGCCTGGTTCGATTCCCGGCATAGGGGTCTGTTACCGGAATTTCGCAAACGGAAACCGTGTCAGACGATGCCATTGGTCGGCGGGTTTTTCTCGGGGATCTCCTGTTTCCCCACTCTTTCATTCCGGCGCCACTCCATACTCACCTCACGTCACCTCTCACCAGCGCTAAAAAGAATTAGATAATGAGCGCTGACCAGACTCTCTCACACATTGACCTGTGGTAGAAATAACCCTAGCTAGTCTTACCTTCTGACTTCTCAATGGCCCAGTTCAAAAGGGAAACAACTAAAAAAATTCATGTTTTGAACAAAATGCGTATTTCACCGAAAACTCTGTTAATTGACATATTTGGTTGGTGCTAATTTCAAGAAAAAGTACAGAGGCAACCGTTTAAGGTGTTTAAATGTTCCTTTGCTGAAATTATCACACAGTAAATTAAAATAAATACAATTTCCTACCTCATCGCTAGCAATCAGAATAAAGTGCCACGTTATTAAAACAAGTGAATTTACGTGTTGTTTTCTTTTCAACTGGCTAGAGTGCATTGCTGTCTTATTTGTTGGTGAGCCAAACTCAAAAATGCAATTTGTCTTAGCTGCTTCTCTTTTGAACTGGGTCATCGTCAGTGGCGAAACGTGAAGTGTTCAAGGGCAAGCTATGATTAGCAGTGACTGTACAGAACTCTCAGTTGTCTGTGTTCCCATTTGACTGGTAGAGGCAGGTACACTCCTCAGCCAGTAATAAGCAAGAGGCAAGGAACTAATTCTCAGCAATACACGTAGGTCTCAGCAACACAACTGCTACCTGCTCAAAGTGTATAGTCGGATATCATACTTAGAGATGGTAGTTTATCGCAGGAAAACTTGACTGTTTGCTGGATTTCAACACACGTTCAGCTTGCCAGAAGATTACTGGCTTTAGCTTGTACATGCAGCTGTTACCCTGTTTGACTGAGCCAACTAGAATCCCGCTATTGTAATATTTGATGCCTGTTACTGGTCTGCAGACAGCTAGCTACATTGTGTCAGAAGTGTATCACCGAATCATATATATATATATATATATATATATATATATATATATATATATATATATATAGGGCCCGGTAGTTTTTGCGATATGATTTTTGCAACACTTTGTTTCAGTGCCTTACGTGCGCACCTGCATCTCTGCTATGTGGTCAGTGATTGGATGCCGTAACACCCAGCGTGTGGAGGTTAAACCCGTAAATTACAGACGTGTTGTGTCACAGTTATCCATTTACTGATTGGCACAGTCAAATGAATAATGACTCTGCACAAAAACACTCTGTCAATAGCCATGAAGTTGAGCTGCAGGTGTGCCCTAAGACACTGAAACAAAGTGGGGCAAAAATCTTTTCGCGAAAACTACCGGGCCCTATATATATCTCATGAAACTACAGTGTTTTCAAGGGTATGTTGGCACAAAACATTTTCGCGATATACCACCATTAGAAAAATGTTTTGTGCCAACATACCCTTGAAAACATTGCAGTTTCTTCCATCATGTATGATAGGGCAATATACGTCTGACTCTCTGCAGACCTTTAACAGGCATCAAATATTTCAATAGCGAGATTTTGATTGGCTCAGTCAAATAGGGTAACAGCTCCAAGTACAAGTGGAAGCCAGTAATATTCTGGTAAGCAGTATGTACGTTGAAATCTCGCAAACAGTCAAGTTTTCCCGCGATAAACCATCATCTCTAATCATAGTGCTTGCCTTGGAACACGTCCACGCTTCGCCACTGGTCGTCGTTGTAATAAACATATTCGTGTCGCAATGTGTTAAGCCGGCTTTACACATTGGCCCAACACCCGACCTTGGAAGGAATCGACAAGTGTGTAAATGGTGCTTGGCGGATCTTGGAATGTTGGCCATGTGTTGGAAGCTTTGCCATTCATTGTCGGATTTGGTCCAACCATCAAAGGGATTGGCGTATGCATTGGCGTCAACTCGGTCGGTGTTTCCACATTGGTGCATGCATTGGTGTTGCGATTATACATTTTTTTGTAGTTTGAGAGGGAAATATTGTTATATGAAGTGTTGAAATGGATCAGTGGACATTATTCTGCACATGTTCATAGAGTATGAATGTAGTTGCAGAAATTTCCGAATAAAGTTGATCCTCAATTTTAATGGAATTTAAATTGGCCGTATGACTGGTTAAAAATTAATTGGCCCAGTGTGTAAATAGCTACTGGCCGTTTCTTGGTCATTGGCATTTCTTCCTTCCAAGATTGGCCCAATCACTTGGGCCAATGTGTAAATCCGGCCTTATGGGAGCACAGTGTCATGGCGAGCGACGAGGCGACCAAGAAGCTGAGGGCTGTGTTCGCCGCCTTCTCGCAGTTCGGCAACACCAGGTCTGATGGTTCAACAATGACGCTGTCGCAGAGCGACAAGTGGATGCGCCAGGCACGAGTCATAGACGGCAAGACTCTCACCACCACAGACACTGGCATAGCCTTCCAGAAGTTCCGGTGAGTGACGTCACCGGCTCTCCTCACTGGAAAAGGCAAAAAATAGAACTTAAGGGCGCGATCTACCACAATTTTCATCACCATTTTTTTTATTTGTACGAGATATTTTTTTCTTATTTTAGACAAAAAAATGTGACTAAATTTTGCTCTTATGAAATTTTTTTATCTCTCATAGTTTTCGCGTAATGGCTTGTTAAAGTAATATTTTGCATGTTTCCGTTTTAACGACTACACTAAAACCAACTGATATAACAATTACATGCTCATAAAATTAAAGAATAAAAATTATTTTAATTTTTAAAAAATGCTGAAACTGAAAATAAAAAATTTAAAAAATTCAATTTTTTTTAATACGAATAATTTTTATTCTTTAATTTTATGAGCATAATATTGTAGCCTGTAATGTCTTTATCCACTGTGATTTTTTTGAGTTTGGTATATCAGTTGGTTTTAGTGTAGCCGTTAAAACGGAAACATGAAAATTATGACTTTAACAAGCCATTATGCGAAAACTATGAGAGATAAAAAATTTTTCATAAAAGCCAAATTTAGTCACATATTGTGTCTAAAATAAGAAAAAAAAAATATCTAGTACAAGTAAAAAATAAAATAATGATGATGAAAATTGCGGTATACCGCGCCCTTAAGGGCGCCGCCTACCCGCGCGTGAGAGGCTCAAAAGCGACGGAGCAGTAAGGTCGACCTTGAAGCGCGCATCAAATGCCGCGTCGCCACAACGAGCCAAGCGCTGAACTAGCGTGCAAGCTTCCCGCCGAACGGTTTTTACTATGAGACATTAAGCAGTGACCATATAATTTTATTGGTGGAAAGTCTGCAACTAAGTTCAGTGCAGGTCGCAACCTGAGTTTCATATACATACGGTTAGTACATTTTGAAGTTCGGAAGACTGAAAAGACCGTTTTTAGCCATGTTGGAAGACTATAAACAGTGTTTTTAATGAGCGTGGCGTTTTAACAATGAGGTTCCAACCTTGTCTGAAGTTTGTTTTCTTTTCGTATTTTGACACTACGTGCACACGTGGAATATTTTCGTAGAAAAAAACCTGTTTACGAACACATTACAACTCATTTGAAGTGTGGGGTAGGCGGCCGCCTTAAGAGTCATATGTACCTGACGCATGAACTGTGTTGTAGCGTGCCGCGCCTATTCTTTTATACTCGAAACTAGCTAATCTTATTCATAATATGTTTATCTACGAGAAGAACATACCGTTAAAACTAGACTTATATAATATATTTTTGAAAATGCAACATGCTCGTTAGAAGCATGTTTTTGGAGCCCCTCAAGGTGGCTAAAAACGGCTTGTTTTAGATAACTGTTACTTGAAACATATCACCCGGATTCGTAAAATACAACCTTCAAAGCATGCGTTAGACTTAACTACAACTTTTCACATGTAAAATTTTAGGGTCGCCGCTTTAAGTCCTACAGAAAAAGAATAGTAAGAAAACACTGCACGGCAGTTTGGCAAGCTAGCGAATATAAGCGATGCTGTTACAGTCGAGTGTGGAAAGCTGAACCTTATCTCTTCACTATCTCCGCGCTTCAAATGTGGAAAATTACATCCGGTGTATATACCTCTTAAAGGGTATGAAAAGGTAAGATGTCGATCGAACGACTGAAATACTCAATCCTCCATAAAATCTGAACTACTCATCGTAATTTAATGAGATTGTTTGTCGAGTAGATATTTTACTAGCGGACGTTGTTGGAGAATGAATTATTTACTAGGTGTATTGTGTTGACTGTTATAGTTATCTCTATGGTTGTTTATATTTTCGGTAGTAAAATAATGAAGACGAGCTATGTCTATTATTTATACATAACAGAAGGTTATGGGCCCAGAACGTGAATTATTATTGTTTTTTGGCCGTTTTATGTGAATCTTGTATTATGGTTATGGTTATGATCACAAACATAGGGTAAGCTTCATTTAGATCTCGTCGCCACCGAATAGCAAAGGCCTGTAATAATGGCGATGCCCTCGCTTGCTTTCGTTGAAAAACTTAAGGGTCGAGAAAACTACTCATCCTGGAAATTCCACTTGAAAGCTCTTTTGAAATTGGAAGATGAGTGGGATGTTGTCCAGGGCAAAGTAAAACCAGAAGAAGCAAAAGATAAAGACCGAAAAGCACTGGCCAAAATTTCACTTCTGGTAGAACCTGAACTTATTCACCACACAGAAAGCTGCAACACTGCTAAGACAACGTGGGACACAATTCAGCGGCTTTTTGAGGATTCTGGATTAACGAGAAGGGTCGGCCTACTTCGGCAGTTGATTCTGACGAGGCTCAACGATTGTAGCAGTGTCGAAGATTACGTAAACAAGGTTATCTCTACAGCACAACGTCTACGTGACATAAAATTTGAAATAAGCGACGAATGGGTTGGCACATTGCTTTTAGCT
>PNEQ01084246.1:6496-36712 GCA_003012365.1 Medauroidea extradentata | reverse complement strand
AGAACGACATTCGGGAGAACGACTTTCGGCCAAGTGACTTTTCGGCAAAACGACTTTCGGCAAAATGACTTTTCTGATGAATTATTTTCGGCGAAACGATTTTCGGGAGAATGATTTTCGGGAAAACGATTTGAATTCAGAATAGAGCGCTGAAAACACAATTCGGGAAAACGGTTTTCGGGTAAATGGCGCGCTCCCCTTTGAACCTGTTTGGCTTGATATAGGAAAAGTGGGCATAAGTGATGAAAGAGAAGCCACTATTTAAGCAGGTGATGATTGATCACCAACATGGGAGAAATTTGACTCATCACTTTCAACTTCCCGTTCAAAATGTACCAAAGAATGGTATTTTTTATCGCAATGTTGGTATGATGAGACTGAGGAACAGTTTTTGGAGTGAAGTGATCGAAAAAGGCAGTTCAAGCACAATTTTTTTTAACAACTGCATAGCGATCAAGCGGAGTACATTTTTCAAATTCTGGGCACTTGTACGAGGGGTGGGACACATCTCGAATAACAGTTAACTGTTTCACGTGACTATTGCTGTCAATCTTCTCCTTCCTCCGACAACACTTCTACCACTACATAATCAGTTTCATTAGATTGCTTCACTTCCATAAGACCATGAGCATTTGCAAGAAAGAAGTTAACCTTCCTCGGGTCACTCAAAGCCACCTTTGCTACGTCACCTACATGTCTCACATGCCTTTCTGCTAACCAAAGATGTGATTTAGCTGTTTTAATGTCCACTACGGTAAACAACAACGAAAACAACAAAAGACAACCTGCTAATGCATGCCAAACACATGTAAATAACAAAGCCTATGTCCGACAGGATGTAAAAAAAGTATCCACTATATGGCAGCCGTGCCATTAATCACAGTTCTTGCTTCGTGCAGTCACAACTGTATCATGTAAATGCAAAAACTTAAAGCCATGTTTTATACTATTTACAATCAGTTATCTTCAGTTCATAATCAAGTTCAAAGCACAAGTCCACGTGGTACATGATTCTATGACTAGCAATTAAAAAAAAAAAAAAACAGAATGAAAATCCAGGTCCGATCCACCCTGGACAACGAAAAGTTTGTACGCAAACAAAAAAAATTGACTGTATTAAGAAAATATGCAATAACACACATTAAGGGCCATACAATGCCCAATAATGACTTACAGCCATGACGATCCACGAACAACTGACTTCCAGCTGGAAATGGAGGGCAACCAAATACTGAGACAATTATTTTGCCAACTGCAATATATTGAAAGGTAATTGCACAATGAGCCAAAATGAGTTTGAATATCAACAAGTGTGAAAGTTATACATGTCCACAATATCACAATTATTTAATATCATTCTTATATTACACAGATCTAAACATTGTCAATGTATAGAAGTTACTACTTGCCTGCAGTTTTACATCCTAAAGTGTGTTTACCAATGTGTCTTGAATGCACTCTTCCTTACAGTTTTGCTTTATTTATTAAATTATATTTAATTACCCTTTCTATCTTCTCTCATTACATTCTGTTTCATTGCCCCTGTAACTCATTATAAGTTATAATGCACATTCTACGTAATAAAATAACACAGTTCAAATGGCTTGTACACAATCATGTATAAACTCTTAGCTGATATGTTGACAGTGGTGATACACTGTGACACCATTTGTACAGAGCACTTCTCATGAGAAGTGGCCTTTTCCTATTAAACTATAATCTGGCTACTGAGTATATGTGTGAGACACATGCAAAGTACAACTGACTTTTTCATAAGGAGCATGTGACGAAGTCACTATAATGAATTCATGCAAAAAAGTGAGTAAGTGAAATATATGTGGAGATATGGCTTTATCTTACAGACTGATTCAAATATAGTTCACAACTGTGCTTACTGTGCAGCACTTCCACTTTGAAAACTGTTCAAATTCATTTTTATATTTGTCGAATTTGCATTTTCACATAGCAGTTCAGAATGAAAATATGTATTTGTCCAATAGCATTGGCAATCCACTCTCTACTAGTACCTTTATTACTGTATGGGCAGCACTGCAATTCAGCCACTATATTGTGAGTCTTTTTAGAACTCTTCAAACAGCACAGGCAACAATGGCTGCTGTCACTCCCCTTTTTCGGGGGATTCAGAGGTGCGGGAATTTGCTCTGTAGTGTACAGGTTGATGCTTTTATTGGTTTCGTGCAGACGACATGCCGAGGGAGCGTAGTGATTTTGGTTGCTCGCACTGAGCTGGTAAATTAATGGGCCATGTTCATGCTTAACCAATCAAATAAATTTTTGAATGTAATTGTAGCATCATTTGATTTTTGCGAAGTACCAGACTATTTGCAATTGTATATCTTCATACTTAAAGTAAGTTCTGAGTAATAATTTACTTCTGTGTTAATTTTATTATGTTGTATCTTTATTTCATTGGTTGTAACCTGTTTGGGGTATAACCTACTTGTTGTCATTAGTGTCCTAAGTGTGGTACAACAACACTGTCAGTGTTAGTAATTTTATGCCAGCAGTGTACTGAAAGGAAACATGTGTATCCAATAATATAATGCTACAAAACTTTGGCAGATTGAGTTCTAAGAAGCAGTCCATAGGTTGCAAATGCTCTTTTTTATGCACAGCTCACCATCCATGGAGTTAGGTTCTCTAATTTTTTTTTCACCCTCTTCAGCTGTCCATACACATCTGGATTAATACAAATACAAACGCGACGTTCTCCAGAGACAAGCCTTCAGCAGTGCAGCATATGACAGTGATGGTCCATTAAGAATACTGGAATAATTTTTTTTCTGCTGATGTCGCAATTGTACATTATCACCCTAGCATGGTACCGCAGTTGACACAGTGGCTAGCACACTTACCTTCCATAAAGGTGATCCAGGTTGAATTCCCGGCAGGCTTGGACCCAGATCTTTTGCATGTGGGTTACATGCCGGATGGTGGTGTTGGTTGGGAGGTTTTCTCGAGCATCTCCAAGACTAACCTGCTCTTCATTCTGGCCGTGTTCCATATATCTCATGTCACCCCTCAGCATTGCTGAAGACCTAGATGTAAAGTGCTAACCAAAATCTTTTCACTTCGCTTCTCAATCAAATGGCTTCATATCTTTTCGGGGTTCAGTAGTTGTCTATGGGGACCCAGTTCAGAAGTCTGTCCAGTAAGAGATGTGATGCCCTGTCCTCAAGTACCCTCCCTAAACTTTATTTTATTACTACAGCATCACAGCTATTTTTTGAACAAACTCATCATACAAATATAACTTGAAACTTGAACAGTGCAGTATCGGACTATGAAATCACAATTCCATACCTTGCATTTACTGCAACATTAACATAGAATCTGCTGCATTTATTAGCTTATTTTCTTTATCTTTAAAGTAGGTCAGCAGAGAAAAATAATAGCTTGTGTTGGTACATCGGCTTGTCATCTTACCACGCTTTCGCATAGGCTAACTTCACACCTCCCTGCTCAGTGGCAGAGCAATCCCTCTCATCACAGTTTATTTTTGGGTGGTTCTAAAGTAAAGTAGCCTCATAGCCAGTGGAAAGTTGACTAAATAACTCTGACTTGAAAACTAAATCTGTGGTTTATTAGACAGTCACATGAAAATGCATATTCATGCACCATGTGCTTACATAAATCCGATGGGCTCGGCCTCGGTAAAAAAAAAACTATTCATTTAATGTAAACCACACTGATGCTGGCTAAATAATTGCTTTCCAACATGTTACCAATCATCTACATCATTATTAAACATATCTAGGCACCCAAAACTAAATACTTGCGCCCGATGCTGGGCGATGCAAAATGTGCCCCTCGACCACCAAACACGACCATCCTCTAAGCCAGCTCAAACACTAAGAAGCTACCTCTTGCATACCCAGGGACTACATCCTCTTGGGAGCAGAAATACATCACACAAAATGGTCGTATCACGTGATATGTGGAATGAAACTGCCAACCAGTATTACTGGCGTAATCATATTATTTTTAGGCGCAATATTTAATCTCAATTACACAATTAAAATTATAGAAGAAAACAGACCCATTATAAACTACACAGGACACTTGTAAATAATAATATTAAATGACATATCAATGGTCTGAATACATCCATTATTACTGACTCTCATGGTTCTTAATACTTTTAAACAACAAAATAAATGGCTCAGCCCATATGCAAAATGAATAATAATTGTACAAGACTTACAAATTACAGATTAATATAAAGTAGCTATCTTTGTTCAGATTTTGCCAACTGTTCATGTTTGTCCATTATCTTTATGGTACTTTACCAGATTAGCACTATAGCCTAAATTAAATGAGTGTTTCACTCAACTTCCGTTGTACTGGGGCTTCTAGAGCCCTTGCAGTACCTTTAGATGGACTCGAGGCTGGGCCATCTGTTATGCAAAATGGTGATGGACCTATGCGTGCGTGCGTGTGTGTGAGCGGAGGACTGTAGTGACGTCAGCCCCGCAAAGTGTCTGCCTACGGACTTCTTCGGGTGTTGTCGGGCCTGCTCAGGTGCTCCCTTCCTCAGTCAGTCCCTCTCCTACCTTCCCTTCCCCTCCAGTGGCCAGCTGTGGCCGGTATTGCTTTGACTCCGTCTCGCCACTTCGCTTCTGTCTACCAGCCAATGCGTAGCACTTTCTTGCTCCAGCTCTCTTGGCTTTACCTCAACCGGCGTGCGTCTATTCATTTCTTGGTAAGTGTTTGATTTTCCTTTCAGTTTGTTGGGTCACTCAGTATTTCTACTTGTGGAATCTCGGTAAGTCATACGACGTCGCCCTGATTACTTTGCTTGGTTTGTTTCGGGCCAGTTTGACGGAATGTCGGGAGAGCTTAAGCTTAAATTCAAATGCTTTAACTGTGATTCAATTTGCCTGCTACCTGTAACCTATTCGTGTCTCTAATGGTTGTATGTGCCTGCACTATTTTGTTATGCTTCATGCTGTGCTCCTTTGTTTTTGTAAGCTTTCTCAAAAATCATGCATATTAGCTATACAGTTTGTTGGTGCTCATTTCAGTGACCAAGAGGTTAGCTCGGGATTCAAACCCATTCTTGTGTACCTTGCACTGGGGGAAAAGAACACACCGTTGCACGCATGACACATCCTAAACCCAAATTAGGCCAAGCTCCCAAAACTTAACAGAATGACCAAAAATATAAAACTAAGGCTCTGTTTAAACCATACTTCACACCTAGCTCCGCATCATGGGATCCTGTACCTATACTGTCACCGGGCTTAACGTGTTGAAACAACACTCGAATTTAGATGAATTATCCTTAATTCCTTACCACAAACCACAATCACAGAATAGTAAACTATGCAAGAAAAAAAAAAAAAACTACTCTAGATAAAGAAGGGATGCGGATGGCCAAGTAACTCACAAGCTGAAGGTCATAAGCCTTGTTGACAATGAGTGGACAAGACGTTTCCATGCATTACCCCCTCGCCAGAGGGCGGCCAAAGTTTCTTTGCTTGTAGCAAACACCGCCAAATTTTTTTATGGATTTCAGTTAACTTTTTATACTTTATTGAATATAAATTTAGGGTACTGAATTAAAATTCCCGCACATGATCTCTGTGCGCAAAAGAAAGAATGTTTAGCTGATTAACAAAGCAATATTTATTCTTTCATTTTTGACTAAGTCACTGTTCATTTAACTTAAAAAGTTACAGTTTAACTGTCAAGGTATTAAATAGACCTTTATTTATTTATATTTTCTCTGGTCTTGAAAAAACGTGGATAGTCAGGGGTTTAACGTACTTTGATTGGATTACAGAAGGCAGTTATTGAAAAAGGCTCTACAAAAAAACATTAAGAATGTAAGATTAGTTTCAACATGCATGTATTCTAAATTCAGTTGCCTCAGTATCAATAAAAGGCCATATAAGTGGCAAAGGCAAGCAGGATGGAAGACATACCGGTGTACGAAGCTGACCAGTAAACAATCCCCTGTCAGATCCCTAAAATTCACTACCAAAAATTAACCCAAAATGAGCAGTAATCAACCTCTAAACTTAAAAGTGTGTGCCTGAATATTCAACAGCAAAGAGTTTCTTATTGGCTGCAGGGGCATAGCCAGGTGGGTGGTTTGGGTGTCCAAACACCCCCGCCACAAAATTAAAAAAATTAACTTATGACCACACATACACTCGTCTAGCTGCTGCAAATGCACTTAGCCAAATTAAGTGACAGGTTGCTTGTTGTGCAGATAATACTTTTAACTGGCTGGGCTGGCGGCTGATCTAGAGCTCTTGATTGTTGACAGCGTCAGTTTTTACCCTACAGTGAGTGTACTTGAGCAAACTGCAACTGGCCAAGTTATCCTTTCCTGTACCAGTTCGCACAGGTAGAGTTCTTCCTATGTCTGCATACCTCTGATAATTGTCACACCCATAGTATAGATGTGCAAATGTTCTGTTTTTTCTTTATTCTGATTGATGGATACATTCCTTATAAAAAAAAAGGAAACTAAAAATGAATGAGGACCAGGAGAACGATCATTTAGATGCCCTGGTATGTAATAGCCTAAGGTTTTTGATAATTGACTTGCCTGGTTTTGTATCTGTAAGTACTATGAGCAGATTGAGAACATCTTATTTGCTATGTGATCAATTTATATATACAATGTTGGATTCATGTATGATTTAATGTTGAACATAAACATAGTATGTACAAAAAAACAGCTCAAGTCTTAGATTTTTTTAGGTATTTTGAATTTATTCTCAAAGTGATAGATTCTTGGGGATGGCAACTGTATTTAAAACTAAATGTTTCGCAAGCAATAATGAACATTTTTATCTGCAATTTTATTTTCTGAGATGTATTTGATTCTTCTGTGTTAAGAGTTTAATGTTTAGTAAACCCACATTTTTTTACAAGAGATTTCTAGTAGGTAATCAAATCATACACGATACAGCAAATTCAATTCTGGAGCCAATGACATTGAACAAAGAAAATAATATGAAAGGACCATTGAGCCAATATCCCTTAATATTCAGCAATGAGCTTTCAAAAATGTATTGTAAAAATATTAAATTGTCAGGCAAAACTTTTGTAATTCAAATCCAATACTTTGAATTCAAAATATCTTAAATAAAACCAATTTGCACCCTAACATTAAAACTTTTCTGGGATCTCTGCCCTAGTACAGGGTGCAAATGAACACCCCCCAAAAAGAAATCCTTGCTAAGACCTTGTTGGCTAAAGTCCTGAGGCAAGTCTATGAACCAAATAATATAAAATACTATTCAAAATTCTCACGATATGAAACACTGTATTTCAAAATACAAGATCCTTAACTCTTATACCAACAAACATTTAACACTTTTAAGAAAATTTCTTATATGCAGCCAACCAATAAAAAAATGTTAATAGATAACCCTACCAGTTTCACTAAATACTTGATCATATGACTACACCAATTAACACACCACATAAAGGCTCAGCTTGCCTGACCTTGCTTAAAGCACGAAAGATTTATATAATAAGTAAAAAGGCTAAACTCCATGGAGGCTGGCGACCAAGAACATATGTGCAAATATGAAGGTAGACAAATAATATGGAGGACAAAGGAACAGATATGTGGAAGACATTAACACAGTACACTAACCCAACCCAATCCCGGCCACACCCAGCTCATAAATATGCACAGTATATGCATGCACAGCGCTATCAGTACAACATAATTAAATTTAAAAATAAAGGCAAACTGAATGTTTTTTATTATATAACTTTAAAGTTTCACTTACTTCTGAAGAAGAGATGTATGGAGAGTTGTTGCTCGAGTTACACGGAACATTATTTGCAGCAATAAAAGATGTATTAGTGCGAGAGAAGCCAAAATTATGGCTTTCATCTACCACAGGAACATTGATAAGCTCCCTCTGGGATGAGTAAACTGTTGACCGTGACACAGGAACTGGTCGAACAACAGCACTTCTTACTGAAATCAATGCACATAAGCAATTAGTATTGCCTGCAGCTACTTTTTATCAATGCTTAACCAAAACTCTGATCTAAACAATACTAAACACATACATGCGTACATATTTAAAGTTCAATTTTTACTTGTGTCATTCTAATCATTTTGTGGCAGTGGTGATGGTGATGAAACTACAATCTTACATCCTGCATTCCTTTCTAGTTATTCTGGCAAGAAATGAAAAAAAGTTTTTACAAATAGCATGGAAATTCAGAATCGATGCCAAATTTTTAAAAAGTAAAACAAGTAATACTTGGGTAATTACTACATATATTTCATTCATAGATAATACTCCCTTGGGACATATGAAAATAAGGAAATTTAGGGACTTTTGAGGACTTGAAAAAATATTATCCGAGACATTTATTGTATTTATCCAAAAATTTTAAACAATAATATTACGCATGTACAAGAAAAAATCTACACATACAATTAATTTACATAATAAAGGCAGCAAAGCTAACATGGCAACAATTTTGTAAATTTTAAGCTCCAAAGCTGACTAAAATACATAACTCAAATTAAAAAAAAGTTATTGAGTTTCGTTTGTATTCACATAACAATTTTAGTTACAAAAATGCCAATTGGAAAAAGTTCTAAGTTCCTTGCCAGTAAATTTAATTTTAGGTTAGACCTTAAAACATGAGATTTATAAATTAAGAAAATTTTATTCCTTATAGCATTTACTAATTGACCAGAATTTCACATAAACATGAAATTTTGAACAGAAAGTCAACCAAGCAATGCCCTTAATGAAAAATTATCTTGATCACTGTAGAACAACAGTAAACAAAATTACACAGCATATAGAGTAAAATTTGTTCAAAATGGAAATTAGTGGTGTACAAAATATTTTTAAAATTTTTATAGGTCTCCTTATTTGACACATAAAGTAGCAGTTTAACATTAAAACTTTGTGTACTCATGTTGAGAACCTTTTAGACAAAGGTGTTATTGAGCAATCTACTCCACAATATGTTAGTCCTGCATTTTCAGTACCTAAACCCAATAATAAACACAGTTGGTTATTAATTACCAGAAAATTAACCAAAAGAGTCCCTCTACTAGACCTAAATTCAGGAGTTAATTGGTTTGGGAAAGCAAAAGTTTTTACTATTAGATACTTAAAATGAGTACATCATGAAATTAATTTAACAGCTGACTCGAAACATATCACTAGTTTTCGAGCGCCATTGAACTAATATCAGCTTATTCAAGATCCATTTGGTTTAGCCAACTGGCTTTTAGATATGATTTTCCATGCATTAAGTTAAAATTTGTTTATAATCATCTTGATCTTGTAATTTACTCAGAGAGTTTAGAAAAATATTAACAACATTTTAAGGTAGTCTTTTTAACATTTAGAAAAAAATAACTTACTGTTAATCCAGATAAATATTAATTTACAATTTTTGAAATATCCTTTTTAAGACACAAAATTTCTGCTGAGATTTCAATTGATCCAAAGAGAATCAAAGCTATTAGAAATTTTATCTGCCAAAAGATGGTAAAGGTATTGCTAGATTTATTGGCGTGATACAGTTTTTTGGTAAATTCATTTTCAATTTACCTGAAAATATAGCACCTCTTAAAAATTAAGTAATAAATCCACTAAATTCAAGTGGGATAAAGAATAACGAAAGATGTTTGTTACCTTGAAGTGTAATATCACAAATCCCCTCATCCTTCATATGCCAGAGCCAAAACCTTTTTTTTTTTTTGCAAACTGGCTTCCAGGCAAGCTATTAGAGCAGTTTTGACTCAGGAAATTTATGGTTGTCATTAACCAATTGCTTCTTACTTCACGTACTCTTATTCAACAAGGAAATAAATCTTCTACAATATATGAATTGGAATGTTTAGTTGAAGTTATTAGCATCGATAAATTCCACCAATAGATATAACATTCAAAATATCTCCTTGGAAGCAAAACATCAGGCATTATCATGGTTACTGGCACATCCATGTCCATAGAAAATATTGGATTTGGGTCGTAAAAATTACATCTCTAAAATTCACAGTACAGGAAAGAAAAAGAAGCACAAAATAATGTTGCTGATTCATTATCTACAATATTTGAAGGTACTACATCCGAACCTGACGTTTTCTAAACTTTTAGCGGATTTTCCTTTGGCTTTTTCCAACATAAAAGAATATAAAAAAAACAAGTAATTAAAATACATTATTTCTTATTTAAAATCAGGAAGTTAACATAAAATAAACCTTATTTTCTTTTAAAAAAATGTTTTGTGTTATAGGTCCTGTGACCACAAGAAAAAGATTGTGTTTTGTTTCCAACTCAAAATCTATAATTTTTTTTTTTTAATTTTCATAGTTCACCGCTTGACACATACCTAGGTATTAATAAAACTATTCAGAACATTTGTTAGCATTCCAGCTACAGTAAAACCTCTATTTAACAAAACCCAAAGGAACAAAAAATGACATGTTTATTGTAAAGGTGATTGTTAAAAAGATATTTTATACAGCTTATTTCTACTCGACGTAGAATTTCACGTGAACAAAACTTGTATGTAACTCTTAGTATAACCTTAAAATTATCGAGGCAACCCACAAAAAAGGTAAAAACTACTGAATTTGCTATTTGTTTAAAAATTATGAAAAACTGAAAATGTGTTGATCACTATACCTAACACATAGTAGCCTACTTCAAATTAAGGCTGCCAGGTTCCTAGAATATTAGTTGTTAAATAAAGTCTTCACCACATAACTTTATCATGTTACAATGGCTTTTAAATTTGGAAAGCCAGCCATTGGATGCTTGCTAATTTTCTACTCTCATTCTAAGTGCTTCATGCCAAACCTTTCCTTGTAGTATACGTTCTGAAGCATTGCTGTTTAATGCCCTAAAATCCACAAGCCAATCTAAGTTTCCTTGTCCAAGTCTTCATTTTTACGTCTTTTAACACATTTCCTGTTTCCTATTTGTGCCAACAAAGACAGTGTTATTTTCAAACTTCCCACAATTGAAATTATGGTTGATAGCATAGACCCAGCCGTAGAGGTCAAAACAGATAATAAAGATAATAATATCACACTTTATAACCTTGATAAAGAATTTTTAAAATTTCATGTTATTTTAATAATCTGCCGGAACAATTTTTTGAAATACATTCATGTTAAAAGACGCAACTAACCATGTACGAAAATATTAGATTTCTAAACGACCGTCATTAATTTGGTGATGGAAAAGCAAAACAATAAACAATGTAGGCCCATGTCACAGATGACGTACACTGTTGTGTACATGCACTTTTGACCACGGAAATACGGGATTCGGAGTGGTTGTCACGGCAAAACCATGGTATGGAATTCCACCATCACGAGCGCTAACGTTGATAAGCGGTTAAATTCATACCACCCTAAGCACAGTGGTGAAGCGCGTCCGGCGTGTTCCTCCCTACTTGCCACACTCTCTCGCCATGTACCCCCTCCCTGCCGCTTGTCCCCCTGCATTGCTTCGCCATCACCCACCCCTTCGGTCGCCATGTACAACCTTAAATCTGGCGAAGATTTTCACCATTATTTACCCCTAAAATGTTGCATGTACGTATTGTACAAGCTGTTACCAACACAAACATACTTTGCTAAGGCATGTTAAAATTGGTAATCCTTGTAAAGAACACTTAACACAAGAAAGAAACACACATCAGTAATGTTCATGTCAAAAATATTTTTTTTTCCAGTTTTCTGCACTGAAAAGCACAAAAGAAATTACCACATATACACTATCGATACTCAAAATCCAGGTCAACTTATACATATACTAGCGAGTTGTCATTATGACTTTTCTTCACAGACCAAGTCAGCTATAGTATATTAGTTCGGACAATAGATGATGTTGCTATAAACAGTGCATTCTGATTCTGCTGAAAAGCACTGACCAGTATTCTCAGTAACGTTAGCTATAGTTCTGTTTCTGCTGATGACTACTGATGGTCACTGAGGCCAGTTTCCAGCCAACTTCTCAAACGAGGCTACAACAATTACTGATAGCCACTGAGTTTACTGGAACTCTGGAGGACACGCTGTGGCAGTAAAAGCAGATGTTGGCATGAGATTCAATTCATCTGTCCCTCAATGAACTTTTCTTATAAATGTTAGATTCATGAATAAATTTTGTCTCTGTGTGGGATGAAGAATCATATAATGTTGGTTTTTAATTGCAAAACGTTTAACGCTATACTTACATATTATGACGTTCATGATTATTGTTCATTATTTAATATTTTCTCCACAACCATTTGCTGTAGATCTAAGGTGTTAAAAAGCATTGATGCGAGTACTATAACTGAAGATTAGATTTAGGTTGTAACTCACAAGGTTAGGTACATGTCCATCACTGCCCGTTGTTCCAAAAGTAGCAAATCACTGAAGAATACAAACAACTGATATGGTTCCTTTAATGCTGACGAACATTGATGGACCTCCAGAAAACTCAGTGCTTATCAGGAGAAGTGAATGTGCAGCAGGTATGATACTGCTGATTTTAAATCTTTTACAGATTTTGTTATCTTGGAAAGATGGAACTGAGAAAACACTATGTATGTGTATTTACGTAAAAAGAAATTAAATCGATTAAACAAATCTACACATGCTCTAATGTGGTTTACTTGAGACAAACTTTTTGACAG
Organism: Medauroidea extradentata; assembly: GCA_003012365.1. NCBI lineage: Eukaryota > Metazoa > Arthropoda > Insecta > Phasmatodea > Phasmatidae > Medauroidea > Medauroidea extradentata. The sequence goes on along the minus strand of PNEQ01084246.1, from coordinate 24,046 downwards.
GCTGATTAATAAAGATAGTTGCCAGTGCAATATAAATTGCACTGAATGCAATGTGTGAATGTTTGGACTCTTCAATCACATAGAATATGTGAAAACATATTCACCTTGTGTGCCGTGTAAACATGTCTGCAGAAACTATGAGTAGAAAAGAGCTAAATTAACCTAATCATTTCATAATTGTAAACAAGTGCAAATGGTAGTAAAGAAGCAGCAATTATATTAGGAAAAGTTTCCAGCACTTTGATGCCACGTTCTTCTTTCGAATCGCGGAAGAATGCATTAAGAAAATGACCAAAATATAAATTTCACATAAACAAAAAAACTGTCAGTAGTAGAATAAAATCTTTCTCTGGTACATCCAACATTACCGGCACTTCGGAAGAGCAGGAGTTCAGATACGCATCTGAAACTCCCCCCATACAATAGCTGGACAAATAAGAAAATTACTCCGCAAAGATAATTTTCCCCAAAAAGAGAAACTGTGTAGAAACCAACAAAAGCCTTTCTCGAAACCACCAGAACTTCAAGCCTTAAGGGTACGGTGCATGTCTGAAATATTACTACTTTTCTGAAACTTGAATATTATGTTATATTATAAAGAGGCTCAAAACAGTTACCCCCACCACTCCGCCAGCTTATATTTCAGCTAAGATTATTCCAAGAGGGCGTCGGTTGCTAGCAGGTCGCCCAAAGAGGATGGTCTTGTTGCTCCGCTACCTGACCTTGGTTTCAAAGTGTGCGAACTATAGCCAGCCTCCTCTCTCTCGACTGGTAGAAGAGGCATGGCACTCACTCTCCCTTGACAGCGCTGCCAGATTGTGCCTTCGCAGGCAAGCCAGCTAGCTAGTCCGGCCGGATGTGCAGCTTGGCGGTAGTGATGGGAAATGTAGTTCATTTGACAGACCTAGGTCATTCGGAACTAGTCATACAAGTGAACTATTCTTTGGATGCTGTTCCTTTGAACTACATAGTTCACTATCTGAAAAAGTTTGGGTCGAAATAGAGATTTGTACATATGTTGTCCTAAATCACATGTGCGACGCTCAAACATTAATTTAATGGATTTTAAATATTTCACTTTTTTGGTTGTAATTGTTATACAGTATTTGTTTCAAACTATAACTTATTGTGCCATCATAGATTGCTGATATTCTTTTCTAAGAAAACAACTTCAGAGTGGGTGCCTAGATTCTCTGTTGTTAATCCAGTCCCCAAAACCTGTGCTTACACATGTTAGGTGTGGTAGTGAATTCATCTTAATTACTCAATTATTATTCAAATGAACTCTGTGCCGAAAACATTTTACAAACATAACATCATGGCAACGTACCATTGTTAACTCAATCATGAAAATAAGTTGCACAACAACAAAATACAGGTGGTGTCATGTATTTTATCTTTAAAAATATGTTAAAGTTACTATTTTTTTTTAATCTTAATTAAAAAGAACTAATAATAATAATAGAAGTTCAATGTGTTCAGTTTACAAGTCGCAGCAGTGTGGAACCCTAGTAGGCTACTTAGTACCATGTGTGGAACCTACGCAAAACTAACAACGGGAACTGCTTCGTTCCTTGAATTATATAGTTCGACCAACGATGGAATGGTTTCGTTCCTCAAACTATGTAATTACACCTACCTATAGGTTATAATACCTAGGAAGTTCGCTGTCACAATACATGTCCTCAAGTTCTCCCCTTTCAGTCGTTTCAACTAGAACTATGTGCCATTATTAATTGCCTACATTTGGTCTAAAAAATAACTTATATTTCTAGACTCCATTTCCTTAATCTAATTAATATAATCCCCAAACCCTTCCATAGGTATAGGAAGTTTGCGATAGATTGAGCACTTTCGAAGATCATCTTCTCTAGGATATTTATTTTTAATATTTGTGACTTCAGGTGTTAATTGTTTAATATTGTGTAATCTATGAACACTGATTGTTAATAAGATATCATGGCATATGTTAAAAAGTGGCAAGAAACTATAAATAAACTATGAAACCAAAAAATTAACTAGTGTTTCAAAAGTACTAATTTTATTCCGAATCACCTACATGTGCATCGTACATACATTGAGTGTGCTTGTAAATTCGCTTTAATAATACAATATGAGAATTACTAGTTATTGTACAGTAACTAAAGAACTGTGCACAAAACAACAGTGAAAAACATAACTAACTTTTACTAAATAACAACACCTGCTACACATGCCAGCATAACATTGTTATAACACGACTCAGAAAATAACTGGTCCAGTGCCAGTAACAAAATATAGGTGGGGGAGCGAGTCTTTTTTTCTTTAAAAATATATAAAGTTACTATTTTTACAATATGTACATTTGCAGTGATATATAAAACACAAAACAAACGAAGTGAACTGCATTAGTCCTCAAACTGCAACGGTCCTCAAACTATACTGGTCCTCGAACTGCATCGATCCTTGAACTGATTGAACTACTTGGTCGGCCTACCTAGCATTGCACTCTTCATCTCTTCAAGTTCTGTATATGTTTTAGATATCCCCTTTCAGTTGTTCATACCAGTTGCCACCACACAATGGGCGAGGAGAGCAGGAAAAAAACAAGAACAGAAAAACGGTTTGCCTTACACTGGGTTGGGGGAGGGCATGCAGTGTGCATGCACAGACAACTGTGATAGCAATCGGCACACAGACGACGAGGAGAAAATCTTGGAGCGTGCAGAAAGACATTTTTCTACTGCAAATACAAGGGAAAATTAAGAACACTTTTTTTTTCACGCGAACGAATTACTTCCGTAGTTCACTTAACGGAGCAGTTAAAAAAGAACTGGTAGTTCAGAACTACCCATCCTACTCAGCTGCAGTCTCGCCTTGGCCCAAACTCCTTTGCCACGCCATGTGTTCAACTTGGCACGAAATGTCTCCACCGCCCACGTTATTAAATATACTAAGATGCTTACTGCCAAGGATGTAGGTATAATGTGATAATAAATTAATGCAACAGTATTAAAACTGGTATGGTAGCAAAAGGTTTCAAATTGGTAAAAGTTAACATTTACATGCTTTGTCATGAAAAAATATGAGGTTATGTTGTAGCCAGTAAATTTCTCTACATAAAACTCTCAAATATGTCTAAAACCAATAACCTTATAATGCTTATAAAACTCGTTAAAAATTACTTTGATTATTATTGTTAAATACGGTCATTAACTTGACATTTTATGGGTATTTTGTAGGTCAGTGCATTAAATTTTAGTGAACTGGTTGAGAAACTAATTGAAAACTGAGTGTATCTTTTTCTGGAGATTAGTTGGAAATGTCAGGAAAATTAATAGTAATATAAGCTTAGTTTAATAGCAAAACTGAAATTGAAAGTAACGTCATCTGCAGGATACTAACACAACAAAATACAAAATAGCTAAGCTGAAAGAAATGAAAGAGTTTAAATATTTCAGACTGAAATAATTAATTTCATCAAAAAGCAATTTATAACTGGACAGAGTTATGCACTGAAGGAAACCAAGCGAGTGTTAAGCATATTTAATGTCAACTGTGTAAAACTACATACTGAATAAAATATTTATGAGTCTAATGGCACTGAAGTAACGACACTAGTTTAACAATTCATTATTTTGTCGACTGGTCTGAAAATTGGTATTTTAAGTCAAGATAGTTTTTTTTATAATGCACTAGAAAAAGTACCCAGCGTTGCCCGGGTACATTTATCTTTCAAAGAAACATAGTTGAAAAAATTCCACCACTTTAGCAATGCTGTTTGTGTTAAGTGTTTGCCCTTTCATCTGTCGTACGTAGAATCTGAATGATTCCTACGTATAATATCGTTCTCAAATCATGTTTTACTTTAACCAAAAATCAACTTAAAGGATGTTATATACATGGATGATCATCACACAAATTAACTTATATGTTACAGTTTAGAAAATAAATTCTTTCAGCAATACAGAACAATCTTCCAGTTGACATAATTCCATAATACACCCCAAAACAAATATTTTGCCATATAATATATATGTAAGCAACTGTTTTTACCCTCAGTATTATGTTTAAATAGTGCAGCTATATCTTTATTATTTGTTACATAAAAGTTTATTTTATTTCTCCTGCCAGAAGAACGGTGGTATAGTACACAATAATTGAGACATTTGGTCAACTGTTGAATATTAAAATGTTCAGAACCTACGAGGGTAAAATGAGATGGATATGGAGCAGTACCAAATAGTAAAAGCAGGGAAACGGGAGGTGCTAGAGAAAATTCGCCAGCTGACAGCATCGTCTGGTACTGTTGCCTCACACGAATATCCGTGACAGACGGCTGTTGAGAATTGAACCTGGATAGTAGTGTTGGCAGCTGAGAACTCTGGGATAGTGAAAATCGAGGCTACAATAGATATACAAACATGTCTACACTCGTATACTATACTCATAAAGCTATATACAACATCACATCCTCAGACAGCCGTAGATATTAAATCAAAAAAGTTCTGAGAAATATAAGTTCATGTAAGTAAAAGATAAAATAGTAACATACAGTTTGTCCAAACCGAAACGCCATAATTTGAGTTGCCGTTTAAAAATATAAATATTTAGTTTGTTGCAGGTCTCATATGTTCATTGGGTCCGAGAAGTTACTAAATTACTGCCAGAATTTTGCATATCATAGTGTGAAGCATTGTGTTGTTGGTGACAGTCTGCCAACAAAATGCTGTCTATTCAAGAGAAGGCTCAAGCAGTTTTGTGGTATACCAAGTTCAAGTCCATTATTAACGTGCAACGATACTTTTGGCATGATTACAACAAAGCTGGGCCTGATGCCAAGAGTATAAAAGAATGGCATACACAGTTTCTGAACACTGAAAGCGTAGAAAAGAGACATGGAGGAGACCGGTGGGTCTCTGATGAACAGGTCGAAAATGTTCGCGAAGCGTTCCAACAAAGTCCACGGAAGTCAATTCACTAAGCTTCACGAGAGCTTCAAATGCCGCGGACAACCGTCCATCAGGTACTCCGAAAGCGGCTGCACATGCATGCGTACAAGGTGCAGATTATGCAGGCTCTGAACCCAATGATACGACTTTGAATGTGATATGCTAGACAGATGCGACCAGGACCCTGCTTGCCTGTCACGCATCATGTTTTCTGACGAGGTTACATTTCTGATGTGAAAAATAATAACCCCCACGCTGAGGCTGGCGCATGCAGACAGTGTAGTAACGTGTCACGTGTATTATGTTTCACATAAAACAGCTTAAACTATTTCTATTTCTGTTAACTATCTACAAACAGTAAACACACTTGAAAAGAATGCTCCTACAATTTGAAAAATTCAGCTCGCTTGTTAGAATCATGGTTTTCAGGCTTCTCAGTATGGCTAAAAATGGCCTTTTTTTAGACTGCAGTAACTTCAAAAACACTACCCGAATTCGTAAAGTGCAAAGCGAGATGTGTGCGTTGGTTTATACCTTATACTATATAAAAATAAAATTTTAAGATCACCTAGCATCATACAAAACAACTACAAAGAAAACCTCGCACGCCAGTTTGGTGCACTATGAATAGAGGCGATATATACTTTTCGTTGAGCGCGGTAATCTGGCTCTTATTGCTCTACTGTTTCCAAGTGTTGAACCTGAGAAATGTGAGACCGGTACACACTGCTCGTATTACACAGATGAGCGGCGGCAGCAGCGGGTCATAGTACTGTACATGTGATGCACATAGGAAAGTTAATAGGGTGGAGGGGGTGCAAGAGATGCTGTATCACTTAACAACCTTTCCTGAAATTCTTTTATTCTTATTTTCTTCTCTCCTGCTACCTTTATTGGCTTTTCACTGCCAGCCACAATAATGTGCATGGGTAATGGTTATAGTTTTGTTACATTCAATTGTAAACTAAGCTGTCCATTTATTTGTCAGGAGGGCTGGAGTTAGGGATTGAACCAGGGCCTTCCTGAATATGAATCCATGTTACATTGCACCACCTCAATTGGTAACTAAAGACTCGTAGTTTACCACCAAATGTATATATGTGTGACCATGTGGACAGAAGTAAATATCAAAAAGGGTATTATTCATTAAACACTAGAAAAATAGAACATCTGTACACTTTTCTGCAAACAGACAAATTATTTCTCTTGTCTATTTGGTTTGGTGTTGTTTACAATTAAAAATGGGTTTTTAGAGGGGTTTTTCTTTAAAAATAAATGGAGGTACTTTTATAATATATTTACTACTATTGTCATAAACTAACAAGATGATAAGTACAATATCAAACCTTTCATTTCAAAATACAATGTGACCTGCACTTTGAAGTGGAGATGAGGAAACTGGAGAGGGTGCAGAGAAAGACAGCCAGATCAGTGAAACGTATGTGGAGACATTGGACAGGTTGGAGAAGATGAAGATAATTTTTAGCCATCTCTGATGCTGAAGGAGATTGGGTGGCATTCCCTGAAGAATAGAAGGATGGAGAGACTGGTTAGACTGTTAAGGGTATTAAATCGGAATGAAGGAAAGTGGGTTAGTAGAACTTGGAGAGGGGAGAAACTTCATGCTGGTGAGAATGATGAGGGAAAATCTGGGGATGGAAGGTTCAGGAGTGAATATACAGGTAGGGGACATGTGCTGAAGCTAGAGACGAGACTTGCTACCGGCATCAGTTCAAGTGCAGGTTGAACGTTATCATTATCATACTCAAGTAGGCCTACATTTTATACACATTTTTCACCATTAACTAAGCCTAGGCATAAACTTTAACATTTTATTTGCACGTTACCTCGTACAATGATCAAAGTGAAGTCAGTGTGACCGGTCTTAGTCCTGATCACTGAGTGCTATAAGAGTAAGTCTCTGCAGAAAATAAGGCTAGGCTAGTTAGCTGGCCTGCGGGTAGAGCTGAGACTATAATTTTCTCTGCTGGCAGAGCGACAACCTAGAGAGAGGCAGCACGTTACTTTCGCCCTCTAAAGAGATTAAGTGACACAGATATTTTTCTTTTAGGTTTGGGGTAGGCTGTGTAATTACTCACCTGGCTAAGAGTTGTTGTAATAGTTGTTGCTTTCGTTAACAGGTTCCTCTCGCTACGGTGTTATATGGTTCTTGGCAAACAGTTCCTGGATCCCGTGGTGCAGCATGATGGGGCGAGAGGCATTTTGAGGGGTTTAGCATGGGTATCCGCAGCCGCTTGATTTCCCAAAGTATTTGAGGAAAGCATATTTTCCCATATGGTTAGACCCTGGAATTTGGGGGTTGTACCTGGCTGGATCTATGCTGTTCAGAGTCCCAGCCTGGTAATTTCTGCAGTGTGGGGATGACCCAGAAATGTGGCCTATACTCTATTGGAAGCTGTTGTCGACAAGCGATAGCTGCCTAGATTTTCTGTTCCTTTACTGCTGCATTCTTCCTCAGTCATATGAATAACTAGGATGTCATTCAAGGTACATAAGGTAACACGGGAGTATTCACTTGAATTATACATTGGCTGTTTGTGTGAAAGTACAGTGTTTACACTTATTACATCAGTTATTTATTACACAGTCGCTTGCAAGATATTTAGAGATTTTACTTAACTTGAAACACTGATACAAAGTACTACCTGACACACGGTCGCACTATACTTGGGAGCCTCGTTAACATTACTTCTACCTTCTGCCTCCGGCAGAAGTACTTGGGTGCTTCATGACTAACTCTCGAACTGGCAATAAGGCACCTTCCCATATGCCATGCACAAGTAGGGTGCCTCTGGTACCCACCTTATGTTGGGCACTTGGTGTAAGTTGAGGATAGGAGGGTTCAGGTGTGCCTGGTCGGCCCACAACCACGGATCAGAAGTTAGGCATATAGCCTGGAGGTGAAGGAGAGGTGGGTTAGACGTGCCTAGCTGGCTCACAACCCTTGGGAAGGAGGAGAGGGGGTGTGTGCCCAGTTAGCTCTGTGGAAGCTGAGCCCTAGACAACCAGGCACTCGCCTTCGTTAGATAGCAGTGAGGGGGGGGGAGGGAGTGAGTGGATAGAAATCACATTAGGTTGAAACATGAAATATACATTGGAGAATAATGTTAATGTTTTGAAGAGTAACATTTAGGAACTGGAGATTATTATCTACACACTGGTAACATTATTCACATATGTACTTGAAGTTGTAGGTATGTTAGGTAAACTTGGTCACAGGTACATAACACTGGCATAAAAATGGCAACACTGGTTTGAGAAACACATTTGGGGAGATAAGCTTATGAAAATATATAAATTAGCATTCTGGGATACGTCAAGTGTCATTACAAAGGTTGTGATCACGTGAGTACTTGCATTAGGATACTGTTTTTTTTTACGACAATTTTTTCTGTCTGAACATAACATACTGTATTACCTTGTTTACATGTTCTTAAGTATGTTGTTGTTTAAGTAAGTGTTGCAGAAGGAAGAAAGTGCATTTGGACATTAGATACACTTAAGCCATTCAACATCATACCTCACAGTAATGACAGTTGTTGTTTATCTAAATCTGAAATTTAGCTGAACATATAACAGTATGGTAACAAATTTTTTTACCATGTGTAGCATGGAGGTAATGTGTAACATTTTTCAGGAAATTTTACTCTACACATTGCAGTAAAAAAAACTTATGTAACACATAACAAAGAATAAGCTAGTTAAATAAGCAACACACTTAAAATGTTTAATTTTAGATTGCAATTATGTAAAAATAACCTGAAAAATATTTCACCATCGTTACAACTTATATTTTTCAAAGTCTCATTCAAGACTTTACACTATCAGTAGATAATATTTAATCTCACTATACCAATATCAAAACAAAACACTAGTAGTTTAAAAACAGTTCATAGTTCATAATTTTGAAAACAGTAAACAAAAAAACCAATGCCTTCATGAAAAATCTCCCAGTTAGCTCAGGCGAGGCTATTATTTTAAATATGTGTGTTTACAATGTGATCCGAGTGATGTCTACTTGCATATTGAAAGTGAACCTTGCTAATGTGCAGCGATAATATGATATATATTTAATGTCCACGTGTCTATGTTTCTACCACCTGCTGTAGCTATATTAGGGCACCACTGTGTCCAAAGAAGAAGAATCAAATCCAAACCCACTTTACAGTATTAAGTTACCTCTCCTTCCGTAGGGTTAATGCTAGTTGGTATAAGTTAAGTAAAACCTGGGATCCACTTTTCAAAAAACTAGGAAAAAGACCTGCTAGGCCACAAAACATGAATGACAAAAACAACAGCCTATCAGAAGAGCCCCACAATGATTGGCCACCTTAACCGCCAGTCAGAAGGGATTGACAGTGACTGACCTCCTCAGGAAATAATTAGAGAACTGGCCTCCCCACTGATCTCTAGGACAGCCTACAACAAGCATGGCTCCTGAGCCAACCCACACAAAGGCCTCACCTATCTCAGAGATTTCAGTCATCTTGAGAACCTAAAGATGTCAACTAAAATGTTTAGCTAAACGTTGGTTACCACAACCAACCAGACGCAGCTCCAGCATGGAAGCCAAGATCGTCACGACAATGACCATAAAAACCTACATTCTTGTATTTATATTAATCTGTGTTAATTATTTTCCAGCAGTAAAAGGAAGCAGTGAGGATATTGGGGTACAGTTTTCCATCCCCATCTTCATAAAAGTGATGCGAGTAATTTTTAGGTGCAAAAATTTCCTTGAATTTAACTATGCCATCTCGGATTGTAAATTTGATTGTGCTAAGATGTGGAAAGAGTGCAATTTATTGGTGACATATTTATTGGTGACATATTTCAACAACCTTAATTAAAAAGACTTAAAATTAATTCACTGCCTCTTTTCTTTTGAAATACCCTAAAATTAACTGAGTAGCCTTCAAGCGCAATTACCTAGCATCAATGCACGTCTACAGTAGTGTTCTCTGTGTGTGCCTATCTTTGTGGAGTAGTGGTCCGTTACAAGGCTCAATATGAATTCGCAAGTAAAATTACTGTGGTAATGATGCTTGTTCTGCAAAATAAAAGAGCATTCTTGTAACACATTTTAAGAAAAAAACTGTGTTTAAAAAACATTGTTGTCAATACATTTTAATGGTTCAAATTATTATGCATTATGGCATTTTTCTAATACTGTTCTTTAAATACAGTGCTCATTTATAGTATTAGTATACATGACTGCAATAATTCAATAATTAAATATGTGGCTTATGCATATTATTATACTTATATACTGCTATAAATTATTTGACTAATTCTAACAAACAAAAGGAAGGTATGCTTGCAGCACAAAGAAAGAGAAAACTGCCATTGCATTTATGTTCTTAAAATTAATTTTCTGGGGGTAGTAAAGTGAGAGAGAGTAATTGGTATAAATACACAATTTCTGTAATTTAAAAAAATTAATATTTATTTGTATGCTGATAATTCAAATAACAGTATTTGCAACAGTATAAATTATTGCAGGAGTATATTATGTAAATGTAATATTCCCATTCATATATAATTATCGTACTGAAACATATGCTTTGTTATAAAAATTAAACTAAATATAACCACTTAATTTATTAAACCAGTGGAAACCAAGCTACTTTTGACAAATATACTACGTATAATGCAAATTGTAGCAAAATTAATGTACTTACTAAGGAACGTTTCAAGTGTTGAAACTGAAGTGCAGTACACCAAAATCACCACATATATATGATGTACTTCATGGCCAGGGAGTAAGATTTTTAGTAGAAGTTACATTTTCAGATAATATTTAACAGCACACACATAAGTCATTCCATTTATTTCAAATAACATGATACATCCAAAGATCGCATAATGAATGTTTTTTTTCCTAATTTTTTGCATGAGAATGATAAAACATTGAAAGCAAGAAAATATACGTACCATCATAATTCACACACCTCCCACGATTCTGTCTTGATTGTGATTGGTAGCTTACTCTATGGAGAATGCAATTTCCACTCATATGTATACAATGCACAAAATCTAATGTATGTTTCTGTCTCCCTCCCAATGCTCATAAATCTTGCACTTCATTATTATTTCACTGTGCAAAAATATACAAAAAAAAATATTTCTACTAAGAAATACACGCCTACCTGTTTAATTTATAAGAAAACACCATGTGACACTTACAGGACAGTACACAAGGTTATTTTTCGCGGAACTCACGTCTCTCACACTTACTGTCTGTGGTGTGTCATTCTCACACCAAAATCTGGTCCTGCTCCCCCACCTCCATCTCGGACCAATGTTCCAACAATACTGCAGATCAGGAAACTAATGCATGCAGGTGGATGATGAGATATGTCCAAGAAACAGTACATGGATATTTCAATTCTTTGGTATTATTCAATCTCATGGTAGAGTATAAGTAAACATTAAGATAATGGGTGTAATTACTGCAATAAATCAATTTCTAACGAGTACTTATAGAGGACTCAGCTTAAACATGGGCGAATGGATGACTTGAAAAGAGGCAGAGCTTCAGTCAGGTGTGGGATACAATTCCTATCTCCATGGATACCGCAGCCAAACATAACCTTCATTTAGCTGTTTGGCTTCACATGTCCCGGGTGAAATGTACGTAAAGAAAATTGATTATTTGTTTGGAATTTGCCGCTTTTTCAGGTAAACATTAATCTTATGTATTTGCGTATCTTAACCATGAAATAGAAACTAATATTTTTTACCCTTACATGCAAATATATGAATGCGCAGCATTTGTGCTTTCTGCAATTACCAACTAACAAATGAACATGTTTGTAAACAAGCTTTGCTTCCCACAGTATTTCCCCTGCGGTGTGACGTCAGGAGGTGTGTACTTCAAGTCGTCCATTAGGTGTAAATGTGATGCTATCAGAATTTGTAAATCTGTAAAAAGCACTATTACAGGTTTTGTACAGCCCCCGAAAAGCTCTTAAACTTCAAGGAAATTGCTGACGGGAAGAAATTTGGTTATATATATTATTATTGTGTGCTGAGTAAATAACAGAACTCTGCAGCATTTGGAAGTTTTATAATATTAAATTTAAAGGTTGGAGACAATCAGTACGAATTTACGAATTATGTTTGTTGCTGAATTTATTTTCGTTTGACATTATTTTATTTGTGTGACAGAAAGAGTGGATGTTTGATGATTTAGAATATAAAAAGGAAATAGTATGAATTTCTCATGTCTCACTAAGTGAAGTTCAGGGAATTGGATCACTGATTGGTTCGGGATAACTTTGGTTTCGAGTGATTGCAGTGGTAATGCAGGGTAAACAGTGCACAGACGTACATTTATTCATTGACAAAAGTTGTGACATCAGAGCATGCAGACACGTCATGGGGCTTGTACCCAAAATCATCACTGTACAAGTCATCAAATGGCATGCGTAACATGCACAGCAAGAACTTGTGGCTTCTCTACCATGATTATTTTGGACATATTACCTAGCGCTGCTTATTTCCATTTTTCACCCATTACCAGGCCACATGTACACGGCATTGAGGCACACCCTTTTGTAAATTTTGCAGAAAGTTAATGTGACTGACATTGGATGATGTAAAATTTTAAAAGAAAAATTAAAGAAATAAATAATTTCCAAAACTGTCAAAGTTTTTTTAGTGACACAACATGGGTCACCATGCCTACTATTACGAATTTCATCAGGACGCTAGTAAATGAGATGTGCCCACTAGATGCTGCAACCATGGGGCTTGTGTGTGGTAAATTTTTTTCATGGAAGAGGTTTCTGACAAGTAAAATGAGCTCAAATATGGTTCCCACTTGAGACAGTCCTTTCTTTATCAGACCTAACCCAATAATTTAGATGAGAATCTCCAAAGAGAATTATTAGTTATTTCAAGGTGCTTCAAATTACTTTCCAATATTTCTGCTCCACCTTCTCACATGCATTCTTCAGACTACTGAAATTTTAATTGATAAATCTCTAACATGCTTCTGAAAAGAAATTAAGTTAATTTTACATTTGAATCGAAAAATTTGTTTCACTTCATACCTCCAGAACTGTGAAAGGACTGCCGATTCCACATCATACTGGAATCCATGCTAGGAGCATCAGGGTTGTATTCTGTAATAAAATTATCACTCATTAAAATAAAATTTCTGAAGTCTATTGCTCAGTTCCTAAACCAAAAGTTTTAACATTCTGCTACAAACAATGTTATAAATTTATTGATGTGTGTACACAAATAAAAAATGCATTATTAATGAGACATAACATTTTTGTTCTGAAACAAGTTCATGAATATGAAATACATTTTTGTAGTAATACTTTGTTAATTCAATCTCTGCTGAATTTCTGAAACATGGCAGAGAATATAAAAAAATTTTGATGAAGTATACAACTGTAAGACTGTCCTATTTAATTTGTATTATATAACATCCCTTAAAACCCTAGTCCTCCATTGAGGCGACATACTCCGTTTACAGAGAAGCCCCGATACTAAAAATGTGATAAATGTAATTCATTGTAATAATTAAATATGCCTGAGAACCACGTGGTACATTATTACCGTCTGACATTTATCTGCAACTTAACATTCAACATGTTTTACACGTTTTCCATAATAATTTATGAATAATTTCTTAGAAACCATTTCCTTTTATTTATGAGTGCCTCCATTTACAATTTCAACTATAGTTTATAGGTTACTTCAGCCTATCATACAACATATTGGTTCCTTGCTTATATTTTAACCAATTTTTAAAAAATCCTGTAACATAAACAACTTACATTCCGTACATGTTATTTAAAATAATTTATATAAAACTTCGAACAAATTGCAATTAGAGACCATCATAACCACTATCATGTTACAAAATAAGACACTTTCGAGTACTTACTATTTTTTTGTAAAAGCAGGTACAGATGTCATTGTAGAACTACTCTACGTGTCCTTAAAAATAAGCACTTTTTTGTGTCTTATAACTGCAATGTAAACATTAATTTAAAAAACTCTTTTTTTCCGTTTTCAGATTGTCATACTTTCTTCCCAAATTAAAAAAATCTCAACTTTAGACAAATAATTCTACTTAATGGAACTTCACTAAAATAGTGTGTCAAAATAAATTACTCATTCCCTTCTGAGTGAAAAATTCCATAAAAATATAGACTTTTTTTAAGCAATCTATTTTACAAGAAGACATCACAAAAATACCAAACGAGCAACGTTGTAAATAATGACAAACTACGTTTCTCAGAGAAGAAAACATCATTTAAATATGGTTATATTTATGCATAAATGTGTGATTTTCATTAATTTTTTGGCAGCTTACTTATAAATACTGCTGAGCACATTCATGCCAAATATATGACAAATTTAATTTTTGGTACCAACATAAAACTCAACACTTACAGTTAACAGAAGATTAAAATAATACATTCATTACATAGTTGGCCAGCTACAGCAAGTAAATCAAATTAAAATACAGATTGAATTTTTAATGGTGTATTAAGTATCCACATTAGAATTTTTGCAATAAAAATTGTTTTGTCACCTGTCATTATTATTATTATTATTATTATTATTATTATTACGTCTCAAAAATTAACTTCAAAAATACCAAATTTACAAACATTTTTTAATACAGAAAAGACAAAGTACTTTATCTTAATTAATTTTGCCACATTTATCACTTCAAAATATTTCCTGTTGACTTACTTACTTCATATATTTTTTTTAATTGGGAAGAAATGAAATTAAACTGAAAACCAACAAAAAAAATCTGTTAAAACAATACATTGGAAATGGATGTTGCAAAACTGCATGACAATATTTTGGGAAACAATCCTTATATCTAGAGAAACAAAATAAAATATACAAACATAGGACTGAAAATGCAGTTTCTGCACTACAGTAGTACATGACATACATTGTGTAGCACATGAGCAAGCTCATGAACCATTACACCTATCACCATCAGCTACACTACAACAGTCATATTTAAATGGATGGTGCGCAATGTCTAATTAACACCCTACAGTAACATGATCTAGTCATTCACTACGCACTGTACATCACGTGATCTGTAGTACAGAATTGGTGTGCTAACGGACCTATGCTCATATAACATTTATCTGTTCCATTAGATGTGTGGACTGTTTTCCCAAAATATTGACATTGAATTTTACAACAACCTGCATTCGCCAAAACATCAATAACAAATTACAGCAATGTTAATTATTTTACAACATTGTTAATTCTTTTGCAACATTTATAATAGCTCAAAGACTCCTTCCTACGATGTTATCATACATTACTTTACACACATATTTTAAAGATATATAGATATTAAAGTACGATTAAATTCTCGAAAGTGTCACTTATGTTGTACAAGTCGCTCGTTCCGGGAGTTCTCAAGCCGCTCATGCTCTGTGTTACCATACCGCTCATGCTGGGTGTTGCATCACTTGCTTCAGTGCGTGTACTTGTGGAGGCTGGCATTTTCGTGAACATATCCGTCAAACGTTGTTGTTTCAAGTGTCTTGGCTTCTCGTTTATTAACTGCTTCTGAATCGTGTACAAGGACATTATTTGTTGCTCAGAGTAATAGCTTCGCTGCTACAGACCAGATATTAAGCGCTCTACATGATAAAGACACTAATCTTGCATGATTTTCGGGGCTGGTTTTTCGTAATCACTGACACTGTCATCATTCATTATATTCTCTGTTTGTCAAGCCTGTAACGGATTCAATTATTTCCTGGTCAGTGAAGTGGTGAACAATGGCGACGTCAATGTCAACTTGAAGTCATTCCTGAACATTTTCATCACATACGTGTAATTCATAAACTTCAGGGTTGGTAATATATTTGGCACACTGCAACAGTACGTTCACTGCTGTTTCAAAGCCTTTGAAATCATCAATTTCACTTTCTTCGTCGTTGGTCATGTCTGCAAATGCTAAGGTTGGTCACAAGTTATGCCAAGTCTTGTGCAAAACTGAGTTGGGTATGCTGTCCCAAGCTCTAGCAAGTGCCCAAATCACAGCACGTAGATTATATTTGTTCTTTCTTTATCTCAGCTACAGTTTTTCCATGATTTAATGTTTCACAGATGCACCACCATCAAGTTTTTTTAATGTCAACTTTATCTTTGATAGACAAAACAATAGTTTTTTTCAATAGAACCAGAACTCATGTTGGTCATTTTAGCAGCCACTGTGACACACAACACAAAAACAACTAAAATTTACATACGTGTATGAGCAAGCAGCGCAGTTACTTCATTGCACAATATCCAACTTTCCGAGAGATTTCTTGTTAAGCGAGAGATATGCATGTCTTAGCACGCTAGGATTTACCTACTCATCTAGTGTAGGGCGGCTGGCAGGGTGATGACATAACTGCATGGCCCTTATCGTTTAGAGGAGGATAGTCACAGCACACCGGCACTCTGCTGCTCAGCCATCCGCCTGCATGCATCACACCGACCTCCATGGCACAGTGGGTTGCGCACCGGTTTTCTGTATGAAGGGTTCTGGGTTCGAGTCCCTGACCAAGCATGATTGTTTTTAATAAGCAATTCTGACAGAAAAATTTATAAATGTATTCAAATATTTGTCTATAATAAACTCGGCTGCTAACGGAGAAAATATAAACAACTATTTTATAAATTAAAATAATAAACTTAATTTAAAAAAAAATTTCCAAAGGGACTGGCAGATGCCAGCTAGATAACTGAATGCCGGATAAGGGGTGGAGGAGTGCACTGTAAAAATATTGAAGTCCATAGACCTAATAGTTCTATATTTCTGATGTGTTTAGTTCGACAGATTTTGGGCACACGAGCCTATATGCCTCCGCTGTGCAGATACCGTTCCAAACCTGTCCTCATCTCGTCAGTTCCCATTCTCTCCCGTCCCGACCACTGGTAGTTCGTACTGTGCTGGTAGAGTGTTGTAGCACGGTCAATTTCTTACGTTCGCCTTCCTAGCAAGGGTGGAGAGCTCAAGCGACGCAACCTTTCCCTTTCACGCCCTTCCTCAGACTGAAGCTCGCTGGGAGCGCGTATCAGCCTTTATACAAAGTCGTGGCCGAGTTAGCTGTCTATTTAAGTGGTTCAGAGCATATATTCCGAGTTTCGTAGGAATATGAGAACGTGCTGATATCTACTACCTATGATCAACCTTAAGGCATGGCCTTGTCTCTCTTAAAATTTGCACATCATGTCATAAAGATAGTTGGAAATAACTTACTTTCTTTATCCATTTATTATAACTTAATCAAGCATTTTTAAAAGCTAGAGTAAGTTTCTATATAATATGTACAATTTTTCTCAAGTTCCTCCCCTTTATTTATTATTTTTATACAGAAACAGTAAACATCCGATTATCAGTGCACTAATTAACCTGTTTTCCGATTGTCCATGTGGCATTCTGTGTCTTTGAAACACAAAAAAAAAAAAAAAAAAAAAAAAAAAAAAAAAAAAAAAAAAAAAAAAAAAAAAAAAAAAAAAAAAAAAAAAAAAAAAAAAAAAAAAAAAAAAAAAAAAAAAAAAAAAAAAAAAAAAAAAAAAAAAAAAAAAAAAAAAAAAA